>JAVANC010000012.1:38249607-38299439 GCA_033319125.1 Parnassius glacialis | reverse complement strand
AACATCCTTTTAACCGTACAATGCGCAATAAATCCTCGAGAAAATTATATAAGAAAACATGCATAGGCATATTTATTTATTTATTTCATGAGAACACTTATAATATACATATTAAATATTATTATATAAAAAGTAATACGCTCACTGATATGTATATCAATAAAAAGTGTACATAACATTTATCATCAAAAATACATGTAAACATTGAGAAAGACAAAAAAGGTTTTTAAACGTGGTAGAGCCATGCTGCAGCTACATTAGTAGTATAGTTGTAGCACGAATGGGTCGACTCGACAGGGGAAGGACCACGCTCTCACAGAATACCAGCGTGAAACAGCAGCTTGACGGTGCTGTGTTTCGTATGGTGAGCGTAGCGAACCGGAGACCCTTTTTACTGGAAATGAGGCATTCCATCTTAGTCCTCACGAGTGACAACGCATCTGCATTTTGATTTGTTATAGAGGATAGATGTAGATGTCTATGGGCCGCAGCAATCAACTAACATCAGGTGGACTATGTTTTCATTTGCCACCATTTACTATAAAAAAAGAAAAACGAAAATTGATATATATATATATATATATATATATATATATATATATATTACTCTTGCCAAGGTATAAATCTACTACTCTATTTACTTCTGCTCTTAACGTACTTTTTATCGGTTATATTCCAATGCAGAAATCGAGATACGATTCGCCGTTATTAATTTATAAAGTTTCCAATCGATCAGAATACAGTCTTCAGCAGACTTTCAGAGACAACGCTCTCTTAAAGAACTACAGACTGATTTCCTTTCTGAGCCGTGTCTACGTGCTGTTTTCGAGAGTCATTACGAATCATCTCGAGCGCATAATTGACGACTTCCAGCCTCCCGAACAAGCTGGTTTCCAAAAGGGCTTTAACACCATAGACCACATACATACACTTCGGCAAATTGTACAGAAGTCAGAGGAGTACAATTTGCCACTATGTCTGGCGTATGTGGACTATGAGAAAGCCTTTGATTCCGTCGAAAGTTGGCAGTGCTGCAGTCCTTTCAGCGAAGCCAAGTTGACTGTCGGTATATCGAAGTGCTGAACTGCTTGTACAGTAGGGCTACGATGGCTTTTCCGAGTACGGAACCAGAGTACGAAACCTATCTAATTGCAGAGAAGTGTAAAACAGGGTGACGTAATATCCCCGAAACTCTTTATCGCTGTATTAGAAGACCTTTTTAAGCTTCTGTACTGGAAAGGATACAGTATTAACATCAATGGCGAGTACATCACTCACCTTTGATTTGCCTACGATATAGTCCTTATGGCGGAATCGCTGGAGGACCTAAGCACTATGCTCAATTACCTCAATAGTGTCTCCAAACGGATAGGCCTTAAGATGAACATGAACAAAACAAAGATCATGTTTAATGTCTATGTCACACCTATGCTGGTAGTTGTTGGGAGCACTAATCTCAAAGTTATTGACGAGTATGTTTACCTGGGACAAATAGTGCGACTAGATAATTCCAACTTCATCCGAGAGGTCAATCGACGGATTCAACTCGGTTGGGCAGCGTTCGGTAATATACGCCACATCTTCTCGTCAGGTATACCTCAAAACTTGAAAACGAGACTATACAACCAGTGCGTGTTGCCAGTGATGACTTATGGCACTGAGACTTGGTTTTTCACTACTGGCTGGATTAGGAATCTCTAAGTCGCTCAGCGAGCTATTGAGAGGATTATGCTCGGAGTTTCTCTGCGTGATAAACTTAGAAATGAGGATATCCGCAGTAGAAACAGAGTAACCGACATAGCCCAACGGATTAGAAAGCTGAAGTTGCAATGAGCCGGCCATATAGCTCGAAGAACCGACAACCGATTGGGGAAAAGGTTCGCGAGTGGCGGCCTCGTACCGGCGGACGAAGTGTAGTGCGTCCCTACGCTAGATGGAGTGACGACCTGGTAAGACATGCAGGAAATCGATGGATGCAGGTGGCTCAGGACCATGCTTTGTGGCACTTCTTGGGGAGGCCTATGTTCAGCAGTGGACTTGTGAAGGGCTGTAATGATGATGATGATGATAATGACAGTCTTCAGACCGTGGTTCACCGAAATGTTGCTCAAAAGTTAATTTTAATTCTCCCCAGGTTTCAATATCTGGTCTTTCACTATAAAGAGCAGCAGCTCTGCCTACGAACCTTGACGTAACTACCCACTTATAAAATATCTAACAAAAACCCTGTGGTTCTCGTTAAGTACGTTATCAGGATCATTATTTAAACCTATAGAAATAACTGTTTTTTAAAAACTCGAACATTATTTTTTTTATTTTATTTAAAAAGTATAATTGTATGCAAATTGTATTTTTTTTTATTTTTTTTTATAGGATAAGGGTGACAAACGAGCACACAGTCCACCTGATAGTAAGTGGCTGCTGCGGCCCATAGACATCTACATCTATCCTGGCTTGCGAATTAAAATGCAGATGCGTTGTCACCCGTGAGGACTAAGATGGTATGCCTCATTTCCAGTAAAAAGGGCCTCCGGCCACCTGCACTCACCAAGCGAAACGCAGAGGTAAACCTCTACTTCACGCTGGTATTCTGTGAGGTCGTGGTACCACCCCGGTTCGAGCCGGCCCATCCGTGCGGCAGCAAAAGCTGCCGCGTGGCTCTACCACTGTTAATTGTATGTGGTTTTGTTACCTCTGCATTGTCTGGGGAGTAAGAGGATTGTCAAAGACCCCGCTTTACTTAGCCTTAGCATTGGCTAGTGTCAGTAAGACGTAATAAAACCCTATAAAATTGAAAAAAAAATTTATACAATTAAAAAAATATATGGTCGATTTAAAAAAAAGTTATTTATATAGGTTTGAATACTGATCCTTATAATGTACTTAAGTATAACCACTGGGTTTTTGTTACATGTTGTATATAACATTAAATTAAAAAATATTAACTCCGCGACGATTATTAAACATAAATAGTAAAATAGTAAATAGAAATAACTTGTTTACTATAACAATTGATCATAGTACTCAATTTTATCCGCTTAAGTTTTAAGTTTAAATTCGCACCTATAGTTTGCCAATAATAATGATTTCCATTAAAGTATTAGAAACTAAACGCCAATCCTTATTTTCTATTATTCAACGTGCTTACGATTCAATGAAGCTCACTACTTCTCCCGATATGATAAAAACATTTTTAATAAACGTAACAAACATTGATAAAATAAGATCCGATTATATGTAATTAGTAGCAAATATAAATTCTCAAAACGTATAGTTAGATCCCGACTTCGTACCTTCGTTCAAGACTATAGAAGCATTCGGCCAACCATATTAAATATTTCGAATCTTCATTAATTAACGATAAAAAAGATACCTATAGATAAGTGTTATAGTACCTATAGATACCTATAGATAAATGTTATATACCGATAGATAAGTGTTTTCGAATTATAAGATAATATGTCAATTATTAGTAGATCTTTATCAAGATAATAAAACTTTAGATACGCAATATTTAGAAAAAATGTTTACGTTCAAATCTCTCAAACTCGCATTTTTAAAAATTCAGACATGTTTGTGATAAACTATTGCGCCTCGGTTTCGGCTCTAAACTTTTTAAAAATAGACGATTTAGCTGATTTCATTTTATTTTATTTCTAATTTAAAATGCCTACATTTTAAATGTTAACCTACTTTATAAAAGATCAAGCCATGGTATTATCCCGTTCACAATTACAACTAAATCCTCAACCTGTTTAACGTAACGTCATCGGTAGTAAACAAAAAAAATGCATGCAACCCGCTAATACACCCAAAACGTTTCATTCATTTGTTATCGATAAGTCCAATCCTTCATGCGTTGTCTGTCATAACAATAAATACGCTTTATATTTATGTCCAAAATTTCACGATATAAATCCCGAGAGCAAATATCATATTGTAATTAAAAACAATATTTGTAAAAATTGTCTTGGTTTTCATTCTTTACAAAATGGCGGCGGAGCATAGTTAGCCTGTGTAAATGTATATGTGTTATTGTATGTAGTAATGAATTTGAATGTATCAGTTGTCAAAGGAGCAAGGAAATGGTGGATAAACAAAGGACTTACTGTAGTCAGGCGTCTGGTTCATTGATATCACACTTCATCGCCAAAATGTCCATAAATGGCGGGCACGCGTCATACAATTATCAGTTCATATCACTGCCTCCTTTTGAGTTTAATTATTTTAGCGTGGCAAATTACTGATGCGGGGTTAGGATAAACTTCCTAATTGTGATGAAATCCTTTTGAAGACTTTTGTAGAACTCAAGCGCACAGGCCTGTAATCGACGCGGTGATTGATCATAGACTGAAGGGGTGGCAGTTAATCGAAAGTAAGAAGGCGACCAATGTGTAAGTGAGCGATTGATTAGCGAATGTAACAGTGGTGTAATATATATTTTCAACAGTGGTAGAGCCAAGCGGTAGCTTTTGCTGTCGCACGGATGGGCCAGCTCGAAACGGGGTGGTACCACGACCTTACAGAATACCAGCGTGAAGTAGAGGTTTACCTCTGCGTTGCGCTTGGTGAGTGCAGGTGGCCGGAGGCCCAATCCCCCCCCCCCCCCCTCCATAAACATGGTAGTGGAATTAAATAAAAGACTACCCCAGGAGGGTAGTAGCACCCCTGGAGAATCCCTCGCTGAGCATCCACGACCAAACCACTCCACTCCTGGGCGTGGGTTGCTCAGGCTGCCCCGCGTATTCTGGGGGGGGGGGGAGGGCGAAATTCCGCTCAAGACGAAACCTGCTCGGGGCAAGCGGAGCACGAAGACAAAGGCTACTCCTACCACGCTTACCGTGGATTTCTGCAATATCAGGGGACTTCATTCAAACCTTAACGCCGTCCAGTATCATCTGGAGATAGCTGTACCGGCCTTGCTCTTTCTAACCGAGACACAGATGTCCTCTCCGGCTGATACTTCGTATCTCTCCTACCCGGGGTACAAATTAGAACACTCGTTTGTGCCCCGGGCTGGAGTTTGCGTGTATGTCAGAGAGGACATCTGTTTTCGACGCCTCGGCAGTCTTGAAGGTACGGACCTGTCCATCCTATGGCTGCGCGTAGACAGCTACGACCATCCCCGCGTCTACGGGTGCCTCTATAGGTCCCATAGCGGTAATGCCGACACAGACCGACTCATCGACCACGTCCAAATGGCTGCAGACAACGTGCTACAACAGGTCCCATCCGCAGAAATCGTGATACTTGGTGATTTCAACGCCCACCACGCTGAATGGCTTGGTTCTCGTTTAACCGATCATGCGGGTAGGTCTGTTTATGAATTTGCTTTGGCATATGGTCTAACACAACTGGTTACTTCGCCTACGCGGATCCCAGATGTGGAAGACCATGTACCTTCCCTGTTGGACCTTCTGCTGACCTCTCATCCGAACGGATATCAGGTCTCCGTCGATGCCCCTCTGGGCTCTTCGGACCATTGTCTGATTCGGAGTACGGTGCTACTCACGCTCCAATCGCAGTTGCGATCTACAGCTTGCCGTCGTGTTTGGCACTATAGGTCAGCTGATTGGGACGGGATACGGTCTTTTTTTGCGTCCTACCCTTGGGGGCTGGTTTGTTTCTCGCCCGAAGATCCCAGCGTTGTTGCCGATTCTGTTGCTGATGTGGTACTTCAGGGTATAGAACTTTTTATTCCATCCTCTGTGGTGCCCATCGGAGGCAGATCCCAGCCATGGTTTGGTCGCTCCTGTAAAATAGCATCACGCTATAAGCAGGAGTGCTACCAGGCCTGGGCTGACGCATCAACGTCTCGGGATGTAAACACCAGCGCACCTAAAAAGAAGTATAATTCCGTCTCCAGGTCCTTCAAAAGCGTCATTGCCAAGGCAAGGTCTGAGCACATCGGCAGAATTGGCGAGAAGCTAGTTCGCCTTCCTTCGGGAACCCGTGCATTCTGGTCTCTCGCCAAGGCTGTCCAAGGGAACTTCTGTCAGCCATCTCTGCACAGAGAGGACGACTCACTGGCCCATGCCGCAAAAGGAGAAAGCCGATCTGTTGAGCTCTCTTATCGCGTCCAACTCGACTCTAGATGACGTGGGGAACACACCGCCGACCATTCCGCTATGTGAGTGCTCCATGCCGGATGTGCGATTTACACAGCGCTCAGTCCGCAAAGCACTCTTCTCCCTGGACGTCAAAAAGTGGAGTGGGCCCGATGAAGCAAACCCGCCCCCAAGGGTAGGATGCAAAAAAAGACCGCATCCCGTCCCAATCAGCTGACCTATAATACCTATATACCAATATGTCACCATCATCATTATAGCCTATTAAAGTCCACTGCTTAACAAGCTGAACTATATGCTATATGTATATATATATATATATATATATATATATATATATATATATATATATATATATATATATATATATACATATATACTAGCGAACCGGCTCGGTTTCGCATGGATGGGATCTATTAATGTGCCATTTTTAAAAGACAATTTTTTTAGTTAATTAATTTTTTTAATTAAACCTATTATTTCCGGCAGAATGTAAACTAGATCACTCCTAATATTGCTATATATCTGTTCGTGAAGTTCACAAACGCTTCAGCCATTCCAAAGATTAGCTCGGATAGACAGAAAAACATTTAAAAATTGGTTATTAGCTGATATGTATTTCTTATGAAAGTTATTTTGATATTACATACAGACATGTGGTAGAACCACGCTGCAGCTATAGTATGGTTGTAGCACGAATGGGTGGATTCAACCGGGGTAGGACCACGCTCTCACAGAATACGAGCAGAAAACGGCAGCTTAATGCTGCTGTCTTTCGAATGGTGAGTGTATAAAACAGGAGATCTTTTTACGTGAAAGGAGGAATTAAGACATTTTGATCCTTAATTGAGTATAAATGTAGATGTATATGGGCTATAGAATCCACTTGCCATCAGGTGGTCTATGTTCTCGTTGGTCACTCTTATTCTATAAATTGTGATGTTACAGATGGACACTTGAATTTTATTTACATGTATAGATTAGTATATGGATGTTTTATTATTTCGAAGTATCTCCCGTACAATGTACCTATCAATACATTTCTATAAACTGTAGCGATTTATCTCTTAACATCTGTACCTGACACGTGGAACAAAGGATCTCAATCCATTTACAATGTGAGCAACAATGACGTCCACGTTTTCAACTCGAACTGCCTCACTACGTGTAAGTGTGGAGGTCATTTCACTGATGCTTAATGTGTATAACGTGATAGGAATTGTATTGGCTTTGATGAAGACTTTTTCTATATTAACACGCTTTTATCTTTGCGTGTATTTATCTATTGATCTATCTATGTAATGAAATATTTTTATGTAATTTTCATTTACTTATAGCCGGTCGATTGACTTGAAAATTTGCACACGTATCAAAGACCAATGAGGATACGTTAATTTAATAACTTTATCTTAGTATCCTGATCAGAATCACTGAGATAATTCCCTTATGTATCATCATAGCTCATGATCAATGTGCGTTTTTTATGTTTTATAAAATTTTAATATTATTTTTAATAATCCCTCGTGGAAATACAGATTTTTTTCGGATTACTCAGGTATTGGTAAAAGTTTCATAGTGAAATTTATGTGTGTAAGAAGTATGAGAGTAAAAATAATGCTGAAGAAATGTGGTCACGAAAATGTGCATCAGATAAAATGTCGGAACGGGGTTGAGAAATTATGTGATACGAGAATAGTTGGCGTGGCCATTTACTTGCGATCGGAATATGCATATAATACATTGCAATGTCACCAGCGGAGTACCTATTTCTAGAAGTAGATATTAAGGGTTTGAGGGTCGAGTTGTTGACTGCTCTCTTTCAACTGACTATTCTTCCTATATTGAATCTGTGATCGACTCCATCAGTACAATTAACAAATATATAATAATGCGTGACTTCAACACTAACTTACTAAAGTATTCCCCTCAGAGTCGCAAATTCAAAGCTATCATGGACTCAACAGATCTCTATATTCTTCCATCTGGTCCAACTCACCACAATGTGGACACGTTAAGACATCATTTGCACTAGTTAAGCGGGTCATGTTACATATCATGATCAACTGGCTGTTCCAACTTTTCTCGACACGATCTTCTGGTCATGCTGTATAAATTAAGTCCCCAAGCCAAGACCAGTAGTTGTATATTTACGTAATTTTAATAAAATTTACAACATTTGACTAGACCGAGATGGTAAGAATATAGAATGGGGCCCATTGCTGGAGGCAAATAATTTTGACGACAAAATTGTTCATTTGAACACCCAAATTCTCGACTTATTCGATAGGCATGCACCGGTTTGAGCAGTCAGGTTACGCCGACCTCCTGCATCGTTGATAACTCATAAAGTGCATTAAGCAATGGTGAGAAGAGATCGAGCTTTTCACATTTTTAAAAAGTATCGGATTAATCTCACCTTTCAACACTATAAGCGAGCACGACGAAACCGCTGTAATCAGGTGGCAAGAATTCTTCTGCAAACATATGGAAATTTCTTAATTCCCTGGGATTTGGAAAATCACATTCCAATTCTCTAATCCCAAATATTTCACTCAATAACTTGAACATACACTTCTCTTCTTCTTCGCGACTGCATTATTCCACAAAATTTTCGACTCTCCGGGAACTAAATTCATTAATTTTAAGTATGAAAAATCGATGTCGATGTGTAATTAATGTAAGAGGTGACAACACCGATTATTAATAATTAGAATTTATAAGATTTTTTCGATTTTAATTAAAGTTAATAGTCTTATAAGACGAAGTTTTTTAATTTATACTAATTTTTTACGGCGATCTAAAACTTAACACTTTTATTTAAAACAAAATAAAAATACGATTTTTTTTATTTTCTGCCGACTTCCAAAAAGGAGACGGTACTCAATTTGAGTGTATGTTTTTTTTATGTGTGTTACCTTATAACTTTGTACTGAGTGAACCGATTTCGATGATTCTTTTTTATATAAAAGCTGATAGATATCGTGTGGTCCCATATGAATTTGATCAAGGTCAGATTAATAGTTTTTGAGTTAATCTTAAATAACTTATATTGAACTGGGCTGTAAAAAAAATTAAATTTTAAATTATTGCTTTCATTTTGTTTGAAAAAGAATTACTGTCACACTATAATTCTATTCTATATCGTGGAAGCATTTTATATATGTACACGAATTGCACGTTTTTATATAATACTAAAGTGACAAAAGAACTTGATGGTAATTGGTTACTGCAGTCCATGGACACTTGCAATGAACTTTATAAGAGATAGAAACCTACAGAATTCCCAGAGAATTCATATGGGACCACACGATAACTATCAGCTTTCATATAAAAAAGAATCATCGAAATCGGTTCACCCAGTACAAAGTTATGAGGTAACACACATAAAAAAAGACATACAGTCGAATTGAGTACCGCCTCCTTTTTGGAAGTCGGCAGAAAAGACATGACCCAGGGGACAAACAATAAAAAAGTTTACTTAATTATTCATCATTTATTCATTATATACTGCTGCTCATTTCCTCTTATAGTTTTCTAGAAAATAAACTTGAAGTAAAATGTAAACTACTAACTAATATATCAGTGCAATTTATGTTTGTAAACTGCCTTCACGATACAATAGAAAGCCTAGTGTGGAGGAGACGTTATTGTAAAATAAACTCACTGTAAATAAACAATAAACACTCCTGGGCAGAGAGTTGGTGAGAGGGTTTTAGGGTAAGGTAATGTCCGCGGCGCTGCCCCAATGCATGTTGGAGAACTTCACATGTCAAATTTCATTAAAATTTACAGTACGCGAGCAACCCAAGTTCAATGCCCGACAGCACCATGACGGCTTTAAAACTATGCTTACTAAAACTGTGCAAGTTATTGTGTATACACATACAAAGTGAAACTTCTTTACCACAGATCATCGTCTTTTGTTTTATATTTTACATAAGTAGGTTAGATAATTGTATACTCATGCAGCCTGGCCGTGAAACGTTACAAGAAAACGTGACATTTTTTTTAAATGACGTACTAAATTTCTCTACTATGTCGATAAAAAGTTTCACTTAAAAAAAATTTAAATATTTCCTAATTAACTCTCAAACATAATTATCATAATCAAGCTTAATTAGTTCAGTGTTGATATCTTATGCGACGAGAAACAAGCAAGTCTCACACAACAGTTTATAGCTGCCAAAGTGTTTCAAGCGTCTCCAAGCACTTAGTTAAGTATACTCACTGTAGAGTCAATTAGCTATCTTAAGGTTTGTTAGTATAGTAACTGTATTGGGCGTATATTAAAACGTCACTGAGTAGTTATTTTCGTGTATTATAATAGCTCGCAATATTAGGGAAGATACATCCTAATTCTCATACCTCGTTAATTTTTTTTCTGGATTAAGGGTGACAAACGAGCTTTAAATCCACCTGATAGTAACTCTTATACACACATAGATATCAATGATTAAGAATAAAAATGCAGATTCGTTGTCACCCCTGTTAACTAAGATGAATTGCCTCATCACCAGTAAAATGGGTTTCCGGTTATCTACATTCACTATACGAAATACAGCTGCATAATTCTGATAATTTTACACTAGTATTCCGTAGGAGCGTAGTCCTACTCTGGTTGAACGTGCTTGACCCGTTCGTGCTGCAGCTATGTATAGTTGCTGCAGCATAGGTCTACCATGTAAAAAACATAAACTTTCTAACAGAACCCCTGATTCCTTTTCACTTTTGATGTTGCTATATTGCTTTTATTTAAATTAAATAATAGAGAAAATTAAAGTTTAAAATGCTAAATAAAACTTGATTTGCTTATTTTAAGAAAATTAAAATCACAAATGACTTGCAAACCTTTACCAGCTCAGCTGAAAAACACGTATCATCATCTTAGTTAGAATTTGAATTTGAAAAGAGAAAGCGCGATGTGTTGTTCTCTGTGAATTCACGCCCAATATTATTACAGTGTATACATTATAAGACTTGATAATTTGATCGCAGCCAGATTAAATAGGGTTCAGATTTCGTGATTTTGTTTTTTTGGCACTAAATCTACATAATTTTTTGTGTTTATATGTGAGTATGAATCATTTTAATCCATGTATTGAGATTTTTTTAAATAAATTAACTAAAGCGCCACTTATCGGGTCCTAACATAGATATGAATTATTGCCTTGACAAACCCAAAAATATTTAGCGTGAATATAGTATCAATCGGTCAAGTCGTAGAGTACTTCATGATCTTTAATAAGACATAACCACGTAAAGACTAGCTCGATCAGCAGTCGATGTTCTGTCCTTTCCGGTAGGTGGTGTGATTGGTTTTATTGCATATCACGGGACTTTTTACAGTGTAAAAGTTACAGCCTGTATACGTCCTTCTGAGAAGGTTTTAAGATGCGGAAGTGTCAGCCGCGCTGCCCCAATGCGTGTTGGTGGACATCACATGTTTTCAATATATATATATATATATATATATATATATATTTCTCAGACATGCAGGTTTCCTCACGATGTTGTCGTTCATTGCCTAGAACGTGGTAAATAAACACTTAAAATTGCACTAAATAATTTCAAGGGTGCCGGCGGGGCTCGAACACGCGAACCAACGTTGTATTTATCGGATTAAGATTTAGTTATGTACTTTTTATAACTAAACAAATATCAATTATAAATATGATTCATTTTGATAATTAACTATAGAATTTGTTAATAACTTAGTTAATAATTTAATACACCGCCACCTTTCGGATCCCAGCATAGATATGAACCATTGCTACAACATGAGAAATACGTTGTGTGCATAATATGACTTCAACCGGTCAATTCTTCAAAAAGTTAATGATGTCGAATAGATGTAACAACGTCAATTCAAGCGTTAAAGACTACCTCGCTCAACAGACGTTGTTCTGCCTTTTCCGGTAGGTGGCTGTTTTGGCACTAAAAAAATAATGTGTGAATATGATTCATTTTGACCTTTAAATATAGCATAGATATGTACCATTGCCTTAAAACAAATATATTGTGTGAATATGATTTCAATCGGCCAAATCGTTCAGAAATTACACGATCACCTACAAACGCACCAATGATTATAGTAAAAGTTATATTATCGGTTGTTGCGTTAATGACAACAGCGACGATTTAAATATTGACGAGGATGTAAATAACAAATAAAAATGAGTTTTCTTTTCAGGACAGTTATTTTGAACTCAACCATATACAAGTTTTGTAATATTTTCCACTTATGGAACAGAAGTTATGATAACTTGTGTTCCATAAGTGGAGGGAGAAACACGCGAAGCTTAACAAAATATTACGTAAAGCTGTAATACGCTCCTATCGAATTTGTTTGAATATTGCACGTTTCCCTTAAGGGTAGTTACGGAAAATGGAAAGCTATATTTTGTGTCCCTAATAGGTACATATATCGTCAGAATTATCCTAGTTGGTTGAAGTACTCACCGATGCAACATTCAAAACGTAACATGTGTATTATTTTCTTTTGTAAAGTTGAAGAAAGAAACAAACTTGCTGTTCACCTGATGGTAAGTGCTACTGTAGCTATTGACATCATCACCCAAGCTCAATTAATGAAGCCTGCAGATGCGTTTTCACCTTTGAGGAGTAAGGTATAATAACATTCTGGCTCGCTGTACTCTTCATATTGTAATACAGCGGAACATGCACTGCTGCTTGGCTGCAGGATGTAAGAACGTGGTACCTACCCAGGTGGATTCCTAGGCGAAAAAAGAGTCCAACCACTACTGTACAAAAATAGTGATCTATATGCTAGCCTAAGAACCTCAGAGTACTTTTACAAATTAGCCTAAAAGACGTGCTTTGTAGAGCAGAACAGTATTTCATGCCGGCACACCGTTAGCAACTTTACAAGGCGCAAGTTTGGCCTCACATGGAATACTGTTCTCATCTCTGCGCCGGGGCACTCCAGTGCCAGTTCCTACCACTTAATCGAATCCAGCGCAGAGCGATTCCAATCCATGACGACCAAGTTCTTTCTTATAGGCTTGACCCACTGGTGCTTTAAAGAGATGTTGACTCCCTTTGTATTATCTATCGCATCTTTTTTTTTCTTTTCATTTATTACCCTTAAAAAATTTTACAATTATTAATACATATTGAACACAGCGCAAACCACTGAGGTTTAGTTGCTGTGCTTACGTTCGCTATGCTTAAAAATAAAAGAGAAGAAACAAAGTTACTATACTTATTCATATAACTATTCGATCTTTGCTGTCCAAAGAACTCACTAGAAAGATCTTTAGTTTGATTTTTATATTTTTTTCATTAATAGATTTCCTAAACTCAGGATCCAATTTATTTATGATTCTAGGAATCAAGTATACACCAGTGCGTCTGCCGTAAGTGTTCCGTGTGGCTGTCGTGACTAACTTGCCGCGAGTGATTGCCCGAGTACCTTTATTATGATCAACTTTTATTTTAATGGAATTATTAAAAAAATCTTCCTTAAGAAGTTGGAGTATGAACTGGTCATACACGGGTAGTACGTTGCAATATTTAAATAATTGTATTTCATTTGACGAAAATTGTTTTTTTACGTTATGTGAGACCACTTGTTTTAATATTCTTATTTGAAGATTATATATCCTATCCAGATATGACTTGAAAGTTCGCCCATAACTGGATAGGCCATAGTTGACTATAGAGTTAGCAAACGCGTTATCTAAAGCTAATCGCGTCCTAAAAGTCATTTGTTTTTTTATGATTCTTAAGTTTGCGAGGAAAGCTCGTAATTTGTCACATACTCGCTCAACTTGGGGGGCCCAGTTAAATGCACTATCAATTACTAATCCAAGGTACACGTGAGAAACTACTGTTTTAATTGGTGGACACCTACAGTGAATGTAATTCGAATTATGAAGGCAACTGTGATCATGAGCTATAAGATTGTTCGATGTACTTTTCTCTCTAATATATGGAGATCTTATGTGTAGCATCTTAGTTTTAGCTGCATTCAACACTAGGCCTGAGTCATGACACCATTTATTTAAGTTGTTGAAGTCGTATTGCAAATGATTAAATGCTACTTGTGGATCTTTTGCAGCAGATATGATACACGTGTCGTCTGCGAATTGATAAGATGTACAGTATTTAAGTACATTAGTCATGTCGTTAACGTAAGCCAGAAAGTGCAATGGACCGATCACCGACCCCTGGGCCGTACCTGTCGAGACCGATACGGGCTTACTTAGGCATTCATCTATTTTTACTCTATAAATTCTATCTTTCAGATAGTCTTTGCACCAGTTTAGTATTACACCTCGGATTCCAGTATTTTCTAGCTTAGTTGTTAGTTTTTTATGATCAAGCGTATTAAAAGCGCGGGAGAAATCAATAAATACTTCTACCACAGGGAGTGTCCGAAGGAATTGTTCAGACTAACTTCCTTCGCCCAATTTCACCATAAAGCATCGTGACAAAAATCGCGATACCATCTAAACCATCTAGAAGATCGGTGGTGCTCTGCACCACTGTGCGATTTACAAGAAGTTTTCCTCGCACAACTTATTTGTGGAACCTTCAGCAAAAAATCAAACCGATACGACTTAAAAACCTTCAAGAAAAGTGCCTACTCTTTTTTAAAAGGCTGACAACGCATCTGCGATCACCCTGGTGTTGCAGTTATTCATGGCCGGTGGTAATCACTTACCATCAGGTGAGCCGCATGCTCGTTTGTCCCTCTAATATAAATCAAGAAATTATAACATACCATATACTTGTATTTTTTTACTATGTACGAGACGCTGTGCAGGTCTAGAGAGACAAGTATCACTGTGACCTAAAAGATCAGTTGTTATCGCTGCTATGTTTACAGTTCTCTTCTAAGCCCTACGTCCTCAATGAGTAGAAGGAGTTGCTTAGCTGTGAGTAATTTCACATCTTCCGGGCGAAGTACACAGTTTCCCATATGAGTGCTGCGTTTGCGCATTAAGGGTCCGCAATTTGTCAGGATGTGTAAAGGCGTTTCCTCCTATAGAGAGCAAAACCGGCGCATACTTGAGTTGCTTATTCCCAGGATGGACAAATGTTTTTAAGACAACAGTATCCAGTCAGGGCTCTTACCAGAATACGCAATTTATTTTTACATAATCCCACGACTTCCAAAGCGAATTTACGATCGAAAACCCGGATTAAGGTTTTAGAATATCTGAAGCCTGGTGTATCAGACCAGATCTTAAGTGATTTATTGTGACAAGATCTTTAGTGATACAAAATGGCTCGGGTCCAAATTTTGTACTCTTTGAACTCTCCCGTAACGAGCTGCTCGGCAGTTTTATTGCCTATAACACTCGCGTGACCTGGAACCCATTTTAAAACGACCTTGCTACCTTCCAGGGTGTATAGACGATTCACGCAGTCTCCAACTAGCTTTGAGTTCACCAATTATGATCTCAGCGCTAGCAGTGCTGCTTGACTATCAGAGTAAATATAGATTATTATAACAGTGGTAGAGCCATGCGGCAGCTTTTGCTGTTGCACGGATGGGCCGGCTCTAACCGGGGTGGTACCACGACCTCACAGAAAACCAGCGTGAAGTAGAGGTTTACCTCTGCGTTTCGCTTGGTGAGTGCAGGTGGCCGCGGGCCCTTTTTACTGGAAATGAGGCATTCCATCATAGTCCTCACGGGTGACAACGCATGTACATTTTGATTTGTAATAGAGGATAAATGTAGATGTCTATGGGCCGCATCAACCACTTACCGTCAGGTGGACTGTGTGCTCGTTTGTCACCCTTATCCTATAAAAAAAGATTATGATAAAGATATAAAGATTATGGTTAAAGTAGCGTTTTAAAGATTGATTTCCGCACACTGAGGTATGGCCAAAAATTCTGCCTGGAAGATAAAGGTGAATCTTACCCAAATTCATACTAAGTTTGAATTTAAGGCGTTCCCCATAAATTACAAAGCGTACATTGAAGTCCAATTTTGACCCATCGGCATAAGGCTACCGACGTCACAAATTACTTTTCCATTCAAGCAGTATAGAATAGAATGGAATAAAATAATTTTTTATTCAATATTGATTATTACATAATTCTTACTGAAGGTCATTTTTTATTTACCACTGGTTCGGAAAATACCTCTGTCCTGGGAAGAACCAACAAGAAACCCAGCGGGACTTTTTTTTCAAATATATTTCACTTAACAATAATTCCATTTATACAATTTTTAAATGATTTTTAATAGAACCAGCATGGTAGCGATCACCTTATTCCCAGGGGTTATTTTCATTCATGTATTCCTTGATATTATAATAACCCTTTTTGTACAGTTTTTCTTTAATAAAACTTTTAAACTTGTTTATTGATAAACTTTGAATATGTTCTGGGATTTTGTTGTAAAAGCGTATACATTGACCCATAAATGAATTACTGATTCTGTGGAGTCTAGTAACTGGTATTACAAGCTTATGTTGGTTCCTAGTGTTTAAAGTATGCACCGTCTTAATCTTATTAAAGCTATTTATGTTTTTATGTACATACATTACATTTTCATAAAAATATTGCGATGCCAAAGTTAATATGTTTATTTTTTTATATTCTTGTCTGAGGAACTCTTTATAATTTAGGTTATAAATCGCCCGAACGGCTCTCTTTTGCAAAACAAATATACCTTTAATATCAGTCGCATTACCCCATAGCAAAATTTCATAAGACATTACGCTATGAAAATAACCAAAATACACTAATCTAGCTGTCTCAATATCTCTGAGACTTCAAATCTTTCTTACAGCATATGCTGCAGAACTAAGTCTGCTTGCTAATTTAGATATATGGGGGCCCCATTGAAGTTTCGCGTCAATAGTAATACCGAGAAAAACAGTGGTATCCACAAGACTCAACTCCTCCCCATTTAATAGCACATTGGTATTCGAATGTTTTACATTAGGTATTATAAATTTAACACACTTTGACTTATTGCCGTTTAAGAGCATATTGTTGGCGTTAAATCAATGTACTAATTTCAATAGAGCATTATTTACATCGTCATAATTAATTACCTTTTTTTTTTTTTTTTTTTTGCGGATGGAAAATCATCAAATGACGCCTTTCGCTCTGTGTGGAGCGGAAGGGAGTGTCAGACTTTTACTGACTAAAAACCATCCGTGTTCCTTCAGTGCCCTTACGTTCCGGAGCCGCGGTATCTCTTTCGAACAGCCCGCAGCCACGGCAGGCGTCGGCCCTTGCGGGCCCCTTCACGATGCTGACAGCTCTTTGAGGTGCGCGTGGAACAAAACGCGCCGTCGACACGGCCTGTCGTCGTTAGACGGACGGACGGCGAGCTACCCATTGCTCGCCATCCACAGGCCCGCGCCTACGGTGGCCGGGGGCCACGACGTAGCCCCCGACGCCCGCGGCGTCTCCCGCGGCGGCCAGGAAGGAAAGCTGCTGCTCTCTCCTTCTCCCGCTCCGCCACCTCCTTCGCTAGCATCACTGCTTCGCAGAAGGTGGTGACGGCATCCCATTCCGTCTCGCTCCGGACCATGGCTTCGACCAGGGCCGGACGCGAGAGGTCGCCGCCGCCTATCGCCGCTACGAGGACACGGCGGTGCTCTGCCCAAGCAGGGCACACCTCCACGGTGTGCTCCACCGTGTCCTCCGGTCGATCCTCGCAGTGGGAGCACCCGGGCGTTTCCTCCCGCCCGATTCGGTGCAGGAACCTCCCGAACACACCGTGTCCGGTGAGGACCTGCGTCAGGCGGAAGGTGAGGACGCCGTGGCGTCTCTCAAGCCACTCCTCAAAGAGGGGTCTTATCGCCGCTATAGTGGCGTGCCCAGCACGGGGTTGCGACAGTCGCTCTCTCCATGTCGCCATGAGATCACGCCGGAAGTCTGTCCGCTGCACGACAACTTGCCGCGGCAGCGGAGTTTCCCCCCGGCATAGTGCCTCCGTGCGCCATTCGTGGAGGCGCGGGAGGACTATCGCCTCCAGATCCCATGGCGGCAATCCGGCAAGGAGGCACGCCGCCTCGCGGGAGATCGTGCGGTAGCCGCGAACCATTCTCACGGCGACCACCCTTTGGGGCGCGTTCAGGTGGTGGACGGCAAGCCGCGCCAAACCACGCGCCCACACCGGGGCCCCGTAAAGGGCCATGGACCGCACAATCCCCGCGTAGAGCCTCCGGCAGGAGGCGTTTGGCCCCCCCAGGTTCGGCAGGAGCCGCCTGAAGGCAGCCCCGGTCCGTTCCAGTTTGGGAGCCAAACGTCGGAAGTGCTCAACGAAGTTCCATCGGCCGTCGTTACCTGCCGTTTGAGTTTGGTAATTAAAGAAGTATCGTCAGCAAATAATACTATATCGTGATTGTCCCCTACAAGATAAGGTAAGTCATTAATATAGATTAAAAACAGGAATGGGCCAAGAATCGAGCCCTGAGGAACGCCCATTGATACTACCGATCCGGAGGAACCTTTACCATTAATCACTACTTTTTGAGTTCTGTTACTTAAAAATGAAGTAATAAGTCTAAGCGCCAAATTTTTTACACCGTAATGTTGTAGTTTCCTGATTAATGTTTCATGATGAACACAATCTAAAGACTTGGAAAGATCACAGAAAACACCTAAGCCTAAACATCCTGTGAATTCTCCCAGGCATTAAAAATATATTTCATAAGCTCAACACCGGCGTCAGACGTCGAGCGACCCCTTGTAAAACCAAATTGGTTTTTATGAAGTAATTTATTTTTATTAAAAAAATTAACAATTGATCCAAAATAATTTTTTCAAAAATTTTACTGAGAGTTGGTAGTACATAAATAGGTCTAAAATTAGCGGGGTCCAATGTACTACCGGATTTAAATAAAAGTATTACTTTACTATACTTCATTAAATCAGGAAACACACCAGAATTGATACAAGTATTAAAAATAATAGCAAGATGAGGTGCAATTAAATCTATTATGGACGCAATAACTATCACGGAAATCCCCCACAAATCTGCGGTTTTCTTTACATCAATGGTTTTGAAGTATTTAACAATATCTTGCGGTAATACTTTTTCAAATCTAAATTCTTTTAAACAGATATTAACATTCTGTTTCAGTAATGACTCGGCGACATTGGAGAAGTATTCAAAGACTCTGTTGTCAAAATAGGAATATCAATGAAATATTTCTCAAACACCGCTGCGACTTCTTGATTTGATTTAGTCAATTCATTGTTAATTTTTAATTGATAGTTTGAGTTACGAGGTTTTTCTTTACCGGTTTCGCTGTTAATTATACTCCATGTCATTTTAATTTTATTCTTAGCCGTCTTAAATCTGTTGCTAATTTGTAACGATTTGGCTGTGGAGCAAACTTTTTTAAACATTTTGGAATAATTTTTGACATATTTTTTAATAGCATCAGAAGGATTATATGATTTTTCATGGTAAAGGTCATATAACCTTCGTCTGCTTTTATGAATTCCCACTGTCGCCCACTCATTAAATGCCTTGCGACTGTTTCTGGAGAATGTTTTAGAAGTAAATGTTTTCTTAAATTCATTGCTTATAAGGGTAAATAATTCTCCATATAAAAAGTCTGCATTGTTCTTATAAGAAAGCGATGGAAGGTTTTTTACCATATTACTTCTAAATCTCTCCAGGCGTTTTGCATTAATAGGAACAAACACAATTTTCTCAATTTCCTGTTTCATGATCATATAAGGTAATGAAACCAGTTGTCCACAGTGATCTGAACTAAGTTTTTGAATTATTGATTTATTGATTGGTACAACACCTGTAAAAATATTATTAATACAAGTTGCAATACACCCTGCAATTCGTGTAGCTTCAAAGAATAAATTATCAAGATTATAGGATTTGAGCAAAGAGCAAAATCTAATACTGATGGAAGAAGTTTCCAGGAGATTGATATTAAAGTCTCCATACACTACAAGAGATTAATTTATTTGTGTTTATTAAGCTTAACTAGATCTTGAGAAAGCATTTGATAAGGTTGTAAGGAAGAAAATGTGGGAACTGTTGCCGGGGTATGGTGTGGATGGTCGATTGCTAAGGGCTGTGCAGTCACTTTACTGTGACTCTAAAGCCTGTGTGCGGGTAGGGCATGACCTGTCACCCATGTTTAGCGTCCAAACGGGTGTAAAACAGGGTTGTGTCATGTCTTCCTGGCTGTTCATACTGTATCTCGACGGCTGTTTACAAAAGCTGAAAGATAGCTGTTTGGGTGTGAAATTGGGTGACATTAAAGTAAATTGTCTGCTGTATGCTGATGATGCAGTGCTTATTGCACCATCAGAGGCAGAACTGCAGGCATTAGTCACGTGTATGAAAGAGGAATGTGAAATTAAAGGTCTCCGCTTGAATGCTAATAAAACTAAGGTTCTGGTATTTGAAAGGGACGAAGAGAGAACGAAGTGTGAAATATGGGTAAATCAAGAATGTCTAGAACAGGTAAATGAAATTGTATACTTGGGGAGTGCTTTTAGCCGGGATGGAAGATGTGATTTAGATGTGGACAGGCGTGTCGCTGCCGGAAACAAAGTCAATGGTGCCCTGACTGCGTTAGTCAAAAGGCAAGGCGTAGTGAAGAGTGCACGCCTTGCAATACATAACGCAGTGTTGGTACCGACTTTGTTATATGGCAGCGAAACCTGGGTATGCCAGAAGAAGCATAAAAGCAAGTTGAATGCAGTGGAGATGCGATCTCTTCGTAAAATGTGCGGCGTTACCATGGCCGACCGGAAGCGAAACGAAGAGATTCGCAATATGGCAGGTTTGAAAGATGACCTTATCACAAAAATTGATAAGGGCGTGCTTCGATGATTTGGGCACTTTGAGAGAATGAGTGAAGACCGAATGGTGAAGAAAATATATAGCGCGAAAGTTAATACTAAAAGGTGTCGAGGTAGACCGAGACTAACTTTCGAAGACCATGTGAGCAAACTGCTCGAAGAGGGGAGGGTCAAGAGTACTCGGATACCTAGACGTGCATGTATGAAGAAGATAATGAATCTGAAAGAAGCGAAAGATGTATGTAAGGATCGTGACACTTGGCGATCTGTTCTCTCTGGCTACCCCGTCAGGGATTGTGCGTGACGATAAGTAAGTAAGTAAGTAAGTAATTAAGCTTAACTAAAACTTCTTCCATATCTTTTTCAAAGGTATCATAATTTGAACATGGGGGTCTGTAAACATTGACAACAATAAGGTGCTCAAGCTTAACACATGCCATTTCTACAGTACGCTCAACAGAAAGGCTCATAATGTCTTTACGTTCTTTACATGATAAGGATTAATTAGCTAATATTAAGGAGTCACCACGTAACTTAGTATCTCTATTGAACGAACTGACCACCTGGTGATTACTGAAATTAAATATGGAGTTGTAATTTTTTAACAAATGTTCAGTAATACATAAAATATAACTATTTAAAAATAATTCAATTTCTAGTTCTTTGCCTAACATACGTTGTATATTTTGATGCACCAGGTTAATACAGTTTTTATTATTGCTATTTTGTGAAATTACACAAGAGGTATTGTTGAATTGTATTCTAAAGTATTTAAGTTATCTTTGCTAGAGAATACCTCTATTGTCTTATTATCTAATTTAAATTCATCATCATCATTACAACCCTTCATAAGTCCACTGCTGAACATAGGCCTCCCCCAAGCAATGCCACAAAGCACGGTCCCGAGCCACCTGCATCCATCGACTTCCTGCATGTCTTACCAGGTCGTCACTCCATCTTGTGGGGGGACGCCCTACACTTCGCCTGCCGGTACGAGGCTGCCACTCGAGAACCTTTCTTCCCCAACGGTTGTCGGTTATTCGAGCTATATGGCCGGCCCACTGCCACTTCAGCTTACTAATCCGTTGGGCTATGTCGGTTTCTCTGGTTCTACTGCGGATATCCTTATTCCTAAGTTTATCACGCAGAGAAACTCCGAGCATAGCCCTCTCCATAGCTCGCTGAGCGACCTTGAGCTTCCTCATACGGCCAGCAGTGAAGGACCACGTCTCAGTTCCGTAAGTCATCACTGGCAACACGCACTGGTTGTACAATTTTGTTTTAAGGTTTTGAGGTATTTCTGAGTTATTTCTGAGCCGTGTAGTGGCGGTCAAGAATATCCACTACCCTATATCCTCCCGTGGGTGTCGTAAAAGGCGACAAAGGGAAACAGGCAGGAGATGGGCAGCAGCATCTTCCTGGTAACGGCATAAATACAATAAAAAAACTGCGGTTGCCAACCCGCTCGCCAAGCGTGGCAACTATGGCAATATACCCCTCCATGAGCAATGACAATAATAAACGGCCCCCAGTCCCCGGCGGCCCCGCTATTCCTGGCTACGGTGGCGACCATGGTAACGGCGGGGCAGGGGGTGCTAAGAATCTCCGGTGGAGGTTCGGTTGCCACCTTAGACGACTCAACCTGGCAACGTACAACGCACGCACCCTGAGGACTGACGAGAAGATCGTGGAGCTGGAAGAAGAGATAGACAAGTTGCGCTGGCATATTATAGGATTATCCGAAGTCCGAAGAGAGGGAGAGGACACGGTAATCCTCGAATCCGGCAACTTGCTCTATCACCGGGAGGGCGACCATCGGTCCCAAGGAGGTGTCGGATTTATCGTCCACAAGTCTCTCGTTAACAACGTTGTAAAGATCGGGAGTGTGTCGACGAGGGTTGCGTACCTTATACTCAGAATCACCAAACGGTATTCGCTGAAGGTCATACAGGTTTACGCACCAACCTCGGCACACCCCGATGAGGAGGTGGAGGAAATGTATGAGGATATCTCTAGAGTCATGCATTCCTCCAAAACCCAATATACGGTGTTAATGGGAGACTTCAATGCAAAACTAGGTAGTTTGGTTTAAGACTGGTAGCAAATACGCTATCTCATTATTTATATTATAACCCAGCCAAATTATTGGCTACCTTAACACCTGCATTTATTGAGCAGAAAAATATTTTAACAAATGATTTGGAATTAGTTCCAAGTAATTTAAATTTTTAAGGTTTTGAGGTATTTCTGACGAGAAGATGTGTCGTAGCTTCCTGAACGCTGCCCAGCCGAGTTGAATCCGTCGATTGACCTCTCGGTCGAAGTTGGATTTACCTAGTCGGACTATTTGTCCCAGGTAAACATACTCGTCAACAACTTCGAGCTTAGTGCTCCCAACAACTACCGGCATAGGTGTGACATGGATATTAAACATAATCTTTGTTTTGTCCATGTTCATCTTAAGACCTATCCGTTAGGAAACACTATTTAGGTCATTGAGCATAGTGCTTAGGTCCTCCAGCGATTCTGCCATAAGGACTATATCGTTGGCAACTCGAAGGTGAGTGATGTACTCGCCATTGATGTTGATACCTTATCCTTTCCAGTCCAGAAGCTTGAAAATGTCTTCCAATGCAGCGGTGAAGAGTTTCGGAGATATGACGTCACCCTGTCCTACACGTCTCTAAAGTTGAATAGGTTTCGAACTCTGATTCTGTAGTCAGATAGCCATCGTAGCTCTACTATACAAACACTTCAGCACTTCTATATACCGACAGTCAACTTGGCACCGCTGAAGGGACTGTAGCACCGCCCAAATTTCGACGGAATCAAAGGCTTTCTCATAGTCCACATACGCAAGTCAAAGAGGCAGATTATACTCCTCTGTCTTCTGTACAATCTACCGCAGGGCATGTATGTGGTCTATAGTACTAAAACCGTTTCGGAAACCGACTTGTTTGGGAGGTTGGAAGTCGTCAAGTCTGCGTGCGAGACGATTCGTAATGACTCTCGAAAACAGCACGTAGACGTGGCTCAGAAGGAAAATCGGTCTGTAGTTTTTCAAGAGACCGAGTTTTTTTCAAGAGACCGTTGTCGCGTTTCTTGAAGAATAAGACTACCCCACTTCTGCTCCACGCCTCCGGTGTAATGCCACCGAGAAGGACTGAATTAAAGAACTTCTGAAGGATTTCAATTACCGGTTTTCCACCCGCTTTCAAAAGCTACGCTTTAGTTCCATCCTCGCCTGTGGCCTTGCCGTTTTTAAGGTGCTGGAGAGCCATTCTAATCTCGCTCAGACTGACGTCCGGGATATCTTCGGAATTGTGTCAGATAAGACTCGTTCTTGGAGCGACACGCAAATGTGAGTAACGATCCTCTCACTTGCGTGTGGCTCCAACGACGACGTGTACAGCTGCCCATAGAACCTCTCAATCTCACTCAAAATCTCCGGTGCCCCGGAAACGACGCTGCCACACTCGATCTTCAGCTTTGACAGTTGGCTCTTTCTGGCAGACAGATCTCCGGCAAAGACTTTGGAGTCTTGGTTCCGCTCGATCGCTTATTCAATACAATCTGTATTGCAGTTGCGTAAGTCCCGCCGCATGCATTTGGAGATCTGTCTATTCAGATGCCTGTATGCTGTCACATCTCTTAAAGAATGTAGCTTCGTCTCCCGTCTAACAGCCATGAGATTAAGAGTGTGATCGGGGAGTTTTGTGTTCTTCTGCGGCGGGTCTTGTAGAACTTAGCTCCGACGGCATGGACAGTTTCCACGAGCTTGTCATTGATATCGTCTACTTCATCGCAGTGTTCTAGGCACTAAAAACGGTTTTGTACTCAAGCTGAAATGTTTCGGGACTTTGAAACAGAGCATGAGGGGACGAAGCGTTGACTTCATTAGACGAGACCTCTCCAACTTAACGTTTAGGGTCAATGTGCCTCTAACCCATTCTGTGATCGCTACCTGTTTTCACCCTCGCGATCACGGAGACATCACTGAACAGTTGTCGTCTGGTCGTAATAATGAATTAATCTCATTTTTTGTCGAACCGTCGGGGCTCGACCAGGTCCACTTCCTGTGGTCCCGTTTCTGGAAGAAAGAGTTCATCACAAAGAGTCCCTCTTTCTCTATGAAGTCGGCCAGCTGCTGGCCCCTTGGGTTCCGTTGCCCCAATTCCAAATTTCCCCACTTTCAGCTCACCGTTCTCTCTTGTGCCTAGTTTTGCATTGAAATCTCCTATTAACACCGTATAGTGGGTTTTGGAGGAATGCATGGCTCTAGATGTATCCTCATACATTTCCTTCACCTCCTCATCGTGGTATGCCGAGGTTGGTGCGGTAACCTGTATGATCTTCAGCGAATACCGTTTGGTGATTCGAGTATACGGTACAGTACAGTACAACTGCAGTTTTTTTATTGTAATTTTGCTGTCATCAGGAAGATGCTGCTGCCCATCTCCTGCCTGTTTCCCTCTGTCGCCTTTTCCCACACTTACGGAAAAATATGGGGTAGCGGATATTCTTAACCGCTACTACACTGCCAATTATCGGTTCCAAGTTTTACTTTACTAAACCATATTGCAAATACTAGTATTTTTGGTTCATAAATATCGAATTTGTTAATAAACTATCAACAGCGCTACCTATCATATCCTAGCATAGCTAACCATAAACCATTATATTGAACGGCCATCACATACCACGCCAATGTGGACGTAAAACTGTTCAAACACGTTGAGACGTGCAGTTTGAAGTGCGCATAGCATCACCAGCGTATTGATGCGCGCGCCGAACTGAATGTTTTTTGTCGCAAAAAAAGAAGCATGCACCATACCGTCGCTTCGAAGTGCGTTCATGCACCATTTAGAATGTCACTTCGCAAAATGCGCTGCAAAACCTACGTGCATTCGCACGCTGCAAGGCTGTGCTATAGGTGAAGTGGTTCAGAAGTTACACGTTCACTAAAAGACGGACCAAGAAATATACATCATTCATTCATTTATTACAAGCTATAATAGTCTACTGCCGAACATAGGCCTTCCTATAAATTGCTTCATAGGGTGATTTCTCCATAGTTGCCACGTTTGACACGCGGATTGGCAACCGCAGTACTTTTAATTTGAATTTTGCTAGAAATTCAATGCTACCCATATGCTTCTGTTTCCCTCTTTCGCCTCTTACGACACCAACGACATAGTGTAGAGGATAGTCTTACACTACACGGTAACGGTGTAAGTACATAATATTTTCCTCTCAGTAAAATTTTTGAAAAAATAATTTTAATCAATAAATAAATAAATTGGATCAATTGTTAATTTTTTTAATACATTAGTATATTTTTTTAATACTAATGTATTAAAAAAAATTAACAATTGATCCAATTTATTAAAATTACTTATAAAACCAATTTGGTTTTACAAGAGGTCGCTCGACGTCTGACGCCGGTGTTGAGCCTATGAAATATATTTTAAATGCTTGGGAGAATTCACAAGATGTCTTGGGTATATTCGTGATCTTTCCAAGGCTTTCGATTGTGTTCTTCATGAGACATTAATCAGGAAACTACATTATAACGGTGTAAAAATTTAGCGCTTAGACTTATTACTTCATATTTAAGTAACAGAACTCAAAAGGTCGTGATCAATGGTAAAGGTTCCTCCGGATCAGTAGTATAAATGAGCGCTCTTCAGGCTCGATTCTTGGGCCCATTCCTGTTTTTAATCTATATTAATGACTTACCTTATCTTGTAGGGGACAATCATGATATAGTATTATTTGCTGACGATACCTCTTTAATTTTAAAACTGAAACGGCAGTTAATTTATTATGACGATGTAATAATGCTCTATCGATTTTTTGTATAGGATAAGGGTGACAAACGAGCACACAGTCCACCTGATGGTAAGTAGTTTCTGCGACAGATAGACATCTACTACTATCCTCTATTACAAATCAAATGCAGGTGCGTTGTCATCCGTAAGGACTAAGATGGAATGCCTCATTTCCAGTAAAAAGGGCCTCGGCCACCTGCACTCACCAAGCGAAACGCAGATGTAAACCTCTACTTCACGCTGGTATTCTGTGAGGTCGTGGTACTACCCCGGTCGAGCCAGTCCATCCGTTCGACAGCAAAAGCTGCTGCGTGGCTCTACTACTGCTGAAATCGATATTGGTACATTAGTTTAACGCCAACAATATGCTCTTAAATGGCAATAAGACAAATTGTATTAAATTTACAATACCTAATGTAAAACATTTGAATACTAATGTGCTGTTAAATGGGCAGGAGTTGAGTCTTGTGGATACCACTGTTTTCTTGGTATTACTATTGACGCGAAACTTCAATGGGGGCGCCCATATATCTAAATTAGCAAGCAGACTTAGTTCTGCAGCATATTATGCTGTGAGAAGATTTGAAGTCTCACAGATATTGAGACAGCTAGATTAGTGTATTTTAGTTATTTTCATAGCGTAATGTCTTATGGAATTTTGCTATGGGGTAATGCGACTGATATTAAAGCTATATTTGTTTTGCAAAAGAGAGTCGTACGGGTGATTTAAAACCTAAATTGTTAAGAGTCCCTCAGATAAAATTTTAAAGAAATAAACATATTATTTTTGGCATCGCAATATATTTATGAGAATGTAATGTATTTATTTTTTTATGCACAAAAGCATAAATAGATTTAATAAGAATAAGGATGTGCACACTTTAAACACTAGGAACAAACATAACGCTTGTAATTCCAGTTACTAGACTCCACAGAATCAGTAATTCATTTATGGGCAATGTATACGCTTTTACAACAAAATCCCAGAACATATTCAAAGTTTGTCAATAAAAAAGTTTAAAAGTTTTATTAAAGAAAAACTGTACAAAAAGGGTTATTATAATATCAAGGAATACATGAATGAAAATAAACCCTGGGAATAAGGTGATCGCCACCATGCTGGTTCTATGAAAAATCATTTAAAAATTGTATAAACAAAGTTATTGTTAAGTGAAATATGTTTGAAAAAAAAGTCCCGCTGGGTTTCTTGCTGGTTCTTCCCAGGACTGGGGTGTTTTCCGACCCAGTGGTAAATAAAAAAATGACTTTCAATAAGTATTATGTATTAATCAATATTGAATAAAATTATTCTGTTCTATTTTATTCTATGTTTATACATAATATAATAAATCTGTAGAAAAGTCATATCTGTAATTCTAATATATTCTTGATAAAACAAGTCCAATAAAGGGTGCTGAAACCAAATTAGTAGTTTTTAGAATTTTTGTCTGTCTGTCTGTGTATTCCGAATTCACGAAAAAACTACTGGACCGGTTTACATGATATTTTGTATATAGGTAGTTAGTAACTCGGGGACAGCTTATAGGCTACTTTTTATCCGATTATGGAACTTCAAAAAGAAAATTAATTATTTTCCTTCCTTTAGATATTATCTTTCTACAATATTTTAGTTAGAGGCGATTTTTATTTATAGGATAAATGTGAAAAATTAGCACAAAGTCCAGTTATCATCCGGATGGATATTGGTCTCTGTCAATGCCCCTCTGGGCTTTTCGGACCATTTTCTGATCCAGAGAACGGTGCCACTCAACGCTCCAATCGCAGTTGCAATTTGCAGCTTGGCATCATGTTTGGCACTACAGGCTGGCCGATTGGGACGGGATGCAGTCTTTTTGTGCATCCTACCCTTGGGGTTTGCTTCTCGCTGGAAATCCCAGCGTTGTTGTTGATTCTGTTGCTGATGTGGTACTTCAGAGTATGGAATTTTTTATTCCATCCTCTGTGGTGCCCATCGGAGACAGATCCCAGCCATGGTTTCGTCGCTCCTATAAAAAAAGCATAACGCTATAAGCAGGGAGTGCTACCGGACTAGGCTTACGAATCAACGTCTCGGGATGTAAGTACTAGCGCACTAAAAATAAGTATAATTCCGCCTCCAGGTCCTTCAAAAGCGTCATTTCAAAGGAAAGGTCTGAGCACATCGGCAGAAACGGCAAAAAGCTAGTACCGTGTAGTGGCGGTTAAGAATATCCACTACCCCATATATCCCGTGGGTGTCGTAAAAGGCGACAAAGGAAAACAAGCAGTAGATGAGCAGCAGCATCTTCCTGATAACAGCAAAATTACATTAAAAAACTGCGGTTGTCAACCCGCTCGCCAAGCGTGGCAACTATAGCAATACCCCCTCAATGAGACAGCACCAAAGAGACGGCCCCCAGTCTCCGGCGGCCCCGCTATTCCTGTTACGGTGGCGACTATGGTAACGGCGGGGGCAGCGGGTGCTAAGAATCTCCGGTGGAAGTTCGGTTGCCACCTACGACGACTCGACCTAGCAACATATAACGCACGCACCTAGAGGACTGACGAGAAGATCGTGGAGTTGCAAGAAGAGATAGACGAGTTACGCTGGCATATTAGAGGATTATCGGAGGGTCCGAAGAGAGGGGGAGGACACGGTAATCCTCGAATCCGGCAACTTGCTCTATCACCGGGACCGCGACCATCTGTCCCGAGGAGGTCGCGGATTTATCGTCCACAAGTCTCTCGTTAACAACGTTGTAAAGACTGAGAGTGTGTCGACGAGGGTTGAGTAACTTATACTCAGAATCACCAAACGGTATGCGCTGAAGGTCATACAGGTTTACGCACCAACCTCGGCACACCCCGATGAGGAGGTGGAGGCAAGGTATGAGGACATATCTAGACCCATGCAGTCCTCCAAAACCCACTATATGGTGTTAATGGAGACTTAATGCTAAACTAGGCACAAAAGAGAACGGTGACCTGATAGTAGGGTAATTCGGAATAGCGCATCGGAACCCAAGGGGTCAGCAGCTGGCCGACTTCATGGAGAAAAGGGGACTCTTTATGATGAACTCTTTCTTCCAGAAGCGGCCCCACAGAAAGTGGACCTGGTCGAGCCCCGACGGTTCGACAAAAAATGAGATTGACTTCATTATGACGACCTCACGACAACTGTTCAGTGATGGTCTCCGTGATCACGAGAGTGAAAACTGGTAGCGATCACCGAATGGTTAGAGGCACACTGAACCTTAACGTTAAGTTGGAGAGGTCCTTGTCTTGTCAACGCTCCGTCCCCCTCGTGCTCTGTTCTAAAGTCCCGAAACCTTTCAGCTCGTTTCAGTGCCTAGAAGACTGCAATAAAAGTAGACGATATGAATGACAAGCTCGTGGAAACTGTCCATGCTGTCGGAGCTCAGTTCTGCAAGACCAGCCGCAGAAGAACACAAAAACTCTCCGATCACACTCTCAATCTCATGGCTGTTAGACAGGAGATGAAGCTACATTCTTCAACAGATTCGACAGCATACAGGTAACTGAACAGACAGATCTCCAAATGCATGCGGCGGACTTGCACAACTTTAATACAGCTTTTATTGAAAAAGCGATCGAGCGGAACCAAGGCTCCAAAGTCTTTGCCAGAGATCTGTCTGCCAGAAAGAGCCAACTGTAAAAGTTAAAGACCGAAAGTGGCAACATTATTTCCGGGATTACCTCCTTGTCCTGCAAAATAATGGCATCCATTATAAACTGCCAGCTCATGAGGTACGTTTAGGATCACCAACTGATTAGTCACCGCAAGTGCGGTTTTCTTTGAGGTCGATCAGCTGGTGATCTCTGGTCTACCTAACTCATAGATGGCGGAGGCAGTAGAGTCAAGGAGGAGGCATTGGCCGTTAGTTTGGACATAGCGAAGGCTTTCGATCGGGTCTGACACAAAGCGCTTTTTTCTAAGCTTCCTTCCTATGGGCTTCCCGAGAAATTGTGCAAATGAATCACCAGTTTTCTTGATGATCGGGGCTTCAACGTCGTAGTAGACGATGCATGCTCTGATTTCAAGCCTTTCAACGCTGGTGTTCCAGAAGGTTGCGTGCTATAACCAACGCTGTTTCTCCTGCATATCAATGATATTGTTGCAAACTAGTAACATTCATTGCTATGCAAACGACAACAGTGGTAGAGCCACGCGGCAGCTTTTGCTGTCGCACGGATGGGCCGGCTCGAACCGGGGTGGTACCACGACCTCACAGAATACCAGCGTGAAGTAGAGGTTTACCTTCTGCGTTTCGCTTGGTGAGTGCAGGTGGCCGGAGGCCCCTTTTTACTGGAAATGAGGCATTCCATCTTAGTCCTCACGGGTGACAACGCATCTGCATTTTGATTCGTAATCGAGAATAGATGTAGATGTCTATGGGCCGCAGCAAACTACTTACCATCAGATGGACTGTGTGCTCGTTTGTCACCCTTATCTTATAAAAAAAAAAGCACTGGTGATGCCTTATATACCGGCCGTGCCAATATTTCTCGTGAAAACGTTGCCAAGTACCGGGAAAAACTTTTGTCTGAAGTTGAGTCTTTGTTGAACAAAGTCTCGGATTGGGGGCGACTAAATCTAGTTCAGTTAAATCCCCAGAAGACTTAAGTTTGCGCGTTTACCGCTAAAAAACCCCTTTGTCGTATTACGTAAAAACGCCTTCCTACCTCAGCTAGAAGATATATCGAATAGTGTGCAGTTTCGTGGGCACTTCGAAGGGAAGGCCAAATTGGCCTCTAAAAAAACATGCGTGCTCAGCAGAACGAGACAGTATTCATGCCGGCACATCGCTTGTAACTTTAGAAAGCGCAAATCCGGCCTTACATGGAATACTGTTCTAATTTCTTGGCCGGGGCACCCCAGTGGCCAGCTCTTTCCACTTGACCGCATCCAGCGCAAAGCGGTTCGAATCGTCGACAACCGAGTTCTTTCTGATCGGCTCGATAAACTGGCACTGCGTAGGGATGTTGCATCCCTTGCATTTTCTATCGAATTTACCACGGGGAGTGCTCTGAGAAATTGTTCGGATTATTTCCAGCCGCCGAATTTCCCGAACGCACATCTTGTCAAAATTCACGATACCATCCTCACCATCTGGATGCTTGGCGGTCCACGACTGTTATTTTTAGTAGGAGTTTTCTCCCTCGTACGACTACTCTGTGGAATTGTATACCACTAGCGAATTTTTTGGACCGATGCGACGTAGGGACCTTCAAGAAAAAACTTACACCTTTCTAAAAGGCTGGCAACGCATTTGCAATGCCCCTGATGTTGCAGTTGTTCATGGGTGGCGGTAGTCACTTACCATCAGGTGAGCGGCATGCTCGTTTGCCCCATCTTCTATATAAAAAACTTGATGGTAAGTGGTTATTGTAGCCATAGACATCTACTCTATCCTCGATTTGAAAATCAAGATGCAGATGCGTTGTCAACTGTGAGGAACTGTGTGGAATGCCTTTCATTATCTTGAAATAAAGATGAAATCCTTATTTGTAATTCTGGCTTCCGTCACACTATTAAGACACGCCTTAAGCTTCGATAAGTTATTTACTTCACTAATATTACCAGCATCCCTTAATTTACATTTAATAGTAAATGAGCTTATTATTGGTATCATATCGCAGCATTTCCATTAATATATATCCTGTATCAAGAGCTAAAGCATTCCAAGCTCTATTCCAGTTGCATTAGATTGAGATTGTGATAACGTCGTTACACTAATTTACGAAATTACTGAAGCTTTGCTAATTAGCGAGTTGAAATCAGCCGTGTGGTTTTCGTCAATACTATCTGTAATATTGGTAGCTTTAATAAGTTATTGGAAATACTTATGTTACGTTTTAGGGTTTATGTATATTACGTATTATTGTAAATAGTAATGAATACTCTTATTTTTCTTTTTTAGCCGTCTCTCTTATCTACAGTTAAATATAGCTTTTCATAAGAATGTAGCATAAAGAAATCATTATTAGTTAGCATTACTTTTAAAAACTGTTTATTAGGATAATGAATGGAGAATCCTATAGGGGCGATAATAGATTAAGTAATATGAGAACAAAGCGAGGTATCAGGTAAAGTTTAGTAAGGTTCACCATTACTAATCTTTACCAGTTTTTAGTGATAAATAAATATATTTCTTTTAGTCTTTTCAAAAATTTGTATAGCAGAAACCCATACCGCAAAAACTGATATTTAAACAAATAAATTACTAATTTTAAGATATGTGGTTCACGAAATTCAGATACAGAACGTATCACTCATATATTATGAATATTACACTTGTCTTTTTTTTTAATCGGACACGCAATTCCTTTCCTAAAAATATTAATTTCGAATTATAAAGGTGCTATCAGTCACGACCACACATTACATAAGGTAAACATTCCTAGCGCTATAAAAAATTATTTAGCGACACTCAAATACAGTGGCAATAAAACTTCGATTCGATCGACCTTCATCAATAAATATAAACGTAACGCGAACGAATCTCTACATAGTATAAAACAAAGTCACTTCCCGCCGTCTGTACGGTTAGATCTTTTAAACTACGCAACGGATTCTGATTCAATATTCATCAATAGACAGAATAATTTAAAAGGAAGGTATAACACATACATAATATATATTACTTCTCCTTAACGGCTGGACCGATTTTGATGAAATATTATGTGTGTGATTGAGTTGATTACAGAATGGTTTAGATTCAACCGGTAGGTGGCGTTGTTGCCGACTTCCAGAAAATAACCCGTGCAAAGTCGGGTATAATCACTAGTTGCAATAATAAACAAGAGGCACCACTACCGCCGCTAAATTGTTACTACTTACCTCAAGCGGTAATTAAACTGATTTAATTCATATTGAGTTGTATTAGTGCAAGGGATAAGCTGTCGACTTAAATTTCATAGGACAAGAGCAAAACAGAGTACGAGCTCGCCTGGTAAGAGCAACCAATCAAATCTTTAATTACAATTTTGAGTGTTAACTTACCAGGTCTTCAGGAAAACACTGCGGGGAACGTGTATACATAAATATAATACACAAATTAAAAGAAAATTCGTGGACGTTTGAAGTCATTGGGGTAACGCGTCTTCCTTTGAGTCATTGGGATAACTTCCCGTGAGGATGGATTGAGCTTAGAACAGATACCCTCACACGAACGATGTTACTCTACACCAATGAACTATTAACGGCATAGCCTGAGCTCAGTCCCCACCGGCACCAATATAATGAATACCTATGTAATTATACTATGCTTACTAAACATTGTGCGTGTAATTGTGCACGTACGAAGTAAAACTCCTTTACGACACATCATTCTTCTTTTTTCAAGCTGAAGTCAAGGAGTTCCGAAGTTAATCTGTCTTTACTTCTCCTATGGATATCAAACTTTTTTTTAAACTTCTCCGCTGCATGCATATTTGTCCAGCACGAAGTACATAAACGTGCGGCGTTAGGTGGACAAAAGTTACTTTATTTGGAACGCTTTGTTTATTATCAGAAAATAAACGATCTAAACAAAAATAAATTCGATAAAGAACCTTATCCAATAACATTCCTTTCATATTATCGAAAAAATGATATAACATAAAATGTTGTCGCTTAAAAACTAAGAACTCGGAAAAGTTTTTCCCAGTGATTTAATTATAATTTTATATCTGGATTAATATAAATTATTTTAAAATTCGTTCACAAAGGAATTGAATTGAGTTTCTCATGTGTACGCATATATTTTCGAGCTTATACTATTTCAAAATGTATCAATTCTCGCGCGTCAAAATTGTGTCTAAAATACGATATTTTGTCCAATTTGACCTCATCGCAGTAAGTTGTTTGGCTGTAGCGCTGTCTCTGTCTGTTTCATATATTGTATTATGTATATACACATAAATAACGAAGTTCATTTCATTTTGATGGCTTATAAATAATAATACCAAATTCAAATTCAAAATATTAATTGAAATTTTAGTGATATACATAGATTTAAATTAATTGTACTACGTGTATGAAACTTAACCACCCTTAAAAAGTATTACAATATCGGTTATAATCGCCTCTCTTTAGACACATTATGAATTAAAATATTATAGAAAGTTATTAAATATCATGAAAAATCATGAAGCGTGCAACATTATTTTTAAAAAATTAAATTAAATAATTAATAATAAGAGGCATTTTATATACATAAATAAAAAGCCTTCGATAGTTTTTGAAGAAAAAAACCCTGCAAGGGATCTAGTACTACAATCATAAGCCTTATTATGATTGTAGTACTAGATCTCTTGCAGGGTTTTTACTTATCACCTATCCAAGCTTATAGGTTTGACTGTTACATTTATATTAGGCGATTTTGGATTCGCCTAAAGTGTTAAATGATGATTTTATAGCTTTAAATAAAATATCACTTTTTTATCACAATTTTATATATATTTTAAACCACGCCGATAAATTGTATAAATTAAACCCCCACATAGCTCTTACTATTTTAACATATTGTCTCCTTGTACCTAGATTTACATACTTACTCCGATCGAGTCCAGCCTGGAAATATTCGGATATTTTACAAGATATTGATAATAGTCTTAAAATAGCTATAGAAAAAATTCTAAATTTAACTTTTAATACAACAGCCTGGACTCAAACTACTTTACCTATAAAATTTGGTGGCATTGGTGTGAGAAATCTTTCTAGCGTTGCATTGCCTGCTTTCCTTGCTCCCGTGCATAGTGTCAGTGACTTATGTAACATAATTCTATATAATAAAGTAGACCTATGCTTTGCTACAGAGGCAGGGCAGACATGGAAAATGCTCTTTCCGGTGAAAATGTTCCACTGGAAGATAACCAACAAAAACAGTGGGATATTCCGTTGGTACGGGGCATGCAGAAAGATTGGTTTCATAATTTTCATAGCCACCAAAATAAGGCACGCGATCTAGCAGTTTCGACTAAGGAATCTAGTCACTTGTTACACGCTTTACCATCAAGTAATCTCGGCACATTACTTGATGAAGAAATCTTGCCCATCGCCGTAGGAATCTGACTAGGAGCGGCGCTTTGTCAACCCCATGAGAGTGGTAGCAGCATCGACAAGTTTGGGCTCCACGGACTTTCATGTAAGAAAAGCGCTGTTAGGTTTACACGACACAGTTCTTGGAACGATGTCATCCGAAGGGCTCTTGTCTCTATAAATGTTCCCTCGGTTTTAGAGCATTGTGAAATATTTAGAGACGATGGCAGGAGACCCGACGGTATGAAATTGGTCCCTTGGGAGAGAGGTAAAGCCCTAGTATGGGATGCTACTTGCGTAGACACTCTGGCGGCCTCTCATCTCAGGCGTACCTCGTTTAGAGCCCGGGCGGCGTCAGAGGCAGCTGAACTAAGTAAGTGGCGCAAGTATGAGTCTCTGAGAGATGACTACATATTTATGCCATTTGCTGCAGAGACTATCGGTCCGTGGGGTCCACATACGGTGAAGATCCTAAAGTAACTCCTTCCGCGGCTGGTCGTTGCTGCTGGTGATAAGAGGGCTGGTTCTTTTCTCACTCAAAGGCTAAGTATAGCCATTCAGCGGGGAAACGCAGCCAGCGTTCTTGGCACAATACCGCGGGGAGTAGCACTGTATGATAAATAAGTTTCCAGTTTAAGTTTGTTTTTTATTATTATAGTTTTTAATGTAATGTAAAAAATATAGACACCGAATTTTAAAATTTCAATTACTTCTTTAATCTTAAGACGGATCTCCATGTATGATTGCTTCTCTTGAAATAACCTGCAACTGTTTCCCCGATAAATACCAAAGTACTTATTACATACATAATAGCAATAAATACGAAAGCACCCAACAAATGTTGAATGCTTAACGGAGAAATGTTTTCCATACCTTCAGTATTAGATAACCGCATTAACAATTCCTTATTCCATTTCTCTACTAATCCATTCTCTGTAACACGTCGTATTATTTTATTAAACCTTTCGAGCATTGGAAACCATTTCCTAGCTAGAAGAACGACTCCGTATTTGTAAAGGTTATTGCTTTCTGGAAAACAATAAATCAAACGTTTACCTTGGCCTAATTTTTGATCCTGATATAAAGCTTGCCTTCTTGAAGATACTACAGCAAAATTCCTATTCAGAGCCGCGTGACGTATTCCTTCAGAAAATGTTGTGGAGTTATATTTGCGATACAAATAAAAGGAGCTTGAGTTATTCGTCTCGAAATGGGATCGGTAAATCTCTCTACCTCCAAACTGTATCCCAGATTGTATAAGATCAGACTCGCTACTCATCTGCTTTTCAAATCGGGGATGCATTAAAAAGCTTAGCAGAAATGATTCATATATAATACCCATGTTTAAACTGAAGAGCAGCCAACAGAATATGAAAATTCTAAACACAATCCTCTTCGGTTTAAACGAAGCACTCCATCCCAATAACATACTGAATGTCAGCAAAATTGATCTGATTGGGCAATTCGTTGCACTATCCTTTTCTCTATTATGAAGAACATGAAATAGGAATGCCATTGTAAACAGACATGCAATCGTCGCAATCCAGGTCAGCAACTCAAATATAATTACCAAATTATCCCATGTTGCAGCTTTATTTGCTATGGGTACACACCATGTCATTTCATCTTGCGTGTAGCTTACTGATATATGAAACCATTTGCGTAGTATTTTTGTGCCCTGTGCTCCAGTCGCAGTACCATTGTGGTCTATTGTGCCATAATTTTCTTCTTCTTTAGACATGCACATTAACAGAGTCATATTGGTGAATTCACCTATTATTTTCACAAGATTCACATCTCCTCCTTTGTCAAATTCATAAATGTTTGCGAAGCTTGTACTTGAAATTTTTTTGCTTGGGCGTAAAACATAAGGTTCTGCTACTACAACTTGTAATACTAGGGGGCAACCTTTCATATCAGTAGGAAACATCTCTCTCTGTGGTTCTAACTGTTCAAAAACGTCACCTGTACATCTATCAAGAACGTAAACGGAATCACACTTAGCTCCACAATTTTTGTAAGTGTAGGGTGTCCAGGAATACGAAAGTATCTCATCTTTCAACGGATCATGTATGAATATAATAGTTTTTAGAAATTTAAAATTTCTTAGTTCGTTTATGAAATCAACAGAAATTTTTTCACCAATTTCTTTTGGTCTTAGGTGGTAAAATACTATAGCTTTAGCGAGAGGGTTCCAGCTAGGTAACATATGGAGTTGCAATATATTTCTCTTTAGTTCCGACTTGTCTTCTAAAATTAACATATAATTCTTCGCTTTCTCGGGGAAGTGCGACGCGTTTGCATGCGGATAGGAGGAATCTTTAACCATTACTGAATATTTCATTCCACTGTGTATCGTTTGCAATAATAACCTTTGTGTAGTGGAAGTATAAGAGTTAATATTGATAATGACAATGCTACCACTTAATGCTTTTTTCTCTACGAAATATTTTGCAGACAATTTTAAAACACATTCAGCGGTTTTTGCTGTTTGACTTAAATTCCCGCTGGTCATTAGTAGTGGATTTTCAGCCAACGCCGCAAGAACAAAAGATAAAGGATATAAGTAACGAAGTGAATTTCTGGCACGCGTCATTATAAACTACGAGCTGTGTTTTAATAAACTCGATGTTACTTTTCAACTAACTATATAAACAGACTCCGGTCAGTGTTATGAAACTTTTGGTTAGCTTAGTGGATTTATTTTTTGTGTTGAAATTTTTCAATAGATTTAAACAAACACATAAGAGTAAATAAAACATATATATACATATCCATCCATCTATTACAACCTATACAATTCCACCGCTGAACATGGGCCTCTCTCATGGATTACCTCTTAGGGAGGATTTTGCCATAGTTTCCAGACTTGGCAGGCTGGTTGGCAAATGCAGCTTTTTATTTTTTTGAGTTATCAGCAAAATACTGCTACTTAGCTACTGTTTTAGATTCCCTCTGTCGCTTTTAACGTCACCCACGAGACGATATGGGGTAGTGGATATTCATACACCGACACTTTACTACAGGATTATTAAAGTAAACTAAAATAAATAAATCTTTTTTTTCTTCTCCAACCCAGCACAGTCCTTTTCCTTTTTATTTGCTTTTAACGTCACGTTTCCAGGAGGATTGATGGTCGTTGACCAAAGCGTCTATTATCTTTGAAGTTGCTTTCTATTGAAGGTCTGTATTTAAGTCTGGCATGAACAACATGGTTATACTGCCAACTATTGGAAGCTATAAGATCTTTCTGGAATATCCTATAGTTTCCTCTTCAGACTCATGTGGAAAGAAATGCAGTGATTATTTCTCTTACGTCGCCAGTACCAATCTTAAGTGTGACAAACGAGAAAACATTCCACCTGGTGCGAAGTAGATGTTGTTGCCTATAAACATTTACATCTATCCTCAAATAACAATCAAAATTCACGTGCGTTGTTACTTTGGAATTTATCTTACCAGTAAAACCGGTCTCCGCTTCTCTACACTCACCAGACACTGCTGTGTTTCGAGCAGTGTTATTTTCCTATTTCGCGCTAGTATTTTGTGAGAACGTGGTCCTTTTCTGGGCGAGCCTATCCATTCATGCTGCAGCTATAATATACAAGTAACATGATTCTACCAGGTTTAAACGTTTTCAATTTGTTAGTTTTGGTTTTTTTTATTCAAGTGTAATAAAATTTCATTACCTTAAACCATAAGAGAATTAAGAGATATAAAAAGATTTAAAACATTATCTAACGTATTGAAAATGTTCAGTACTTCTGAAACAATTTATCATTTCAAATCATAAAGCTGACATTTTAAAAGTATATACAGCTATTATCGGTACAAGTTTAAAACTACTGAACTTTAATAAAATGTCCTGAACCGTGATTATTATCATTAAGGTTAAAGAAGATAAATTGTTCTTGAAATATTAAATGAAAAATATAAAAATGTGAAAATCCAAAAACAAAACTAATTATGCTCTTTTTGGCTATAATTTTTTTGATTTAAATTATTTTAATTGATCAATTTATTACACTTACAATTAAATAATAAATTTGTCCTAATATTATCCATTTATCTTTGTATTATCGACATAAGTTTATGAAACGACTCTTTGTACACCAACGACCTGTATTAATTCCAAGCCCTAATGTAGGTCACGAGTAAAACAGATGGTAATTTAACTTTTGGAACAAAAACAATATTAATGTTGAGCGCTACCATTAATGCCTTGTACATGGTAACACTAGTTACCACTAGCACCCTCTAGTATCGAACAGCAAAACTAGAAGGGTGAAGGTCTTTCTAATAATTTCAATGGAAGGACTTTCTAGAACTATTGACACCTATTTAATCGGGACCGGTATTTACTCAAACATTATTGATGTTTCTACAGTAGAAGATTCTGGAACTATTTGAGGCCCTATATAAGGCCGGTATAGACCGCGACCGAGTTAGTGATGAGTTGGTGATACAAGCGAATACTTCGAAGCGATACAACTAAACTTAGTGATTATATTCTCTTTTGCGAACTAAAGTGATCAATAGTACAATTGTATTTAGTTAGTAGTGTGGGTTTAAGTTGTAATTAGCGTTCTGTAATTAAAATATCAATTTTGGTAATTATATCGGCAGTTTTTAATTTTCACGAACCCCAAGCTCGTAACATTAATAAATAAGTACCTAAATTGTACTCAGTTAAATAATCGTAATCTGGACTATTAAAAAATAATGATAGTAATCATACAGTGGCTGCCTAAGATAGTTAATCACCCCATTTCGTCATGTGGGTATCGTAAGAAGCATTTATGGGAAATGCCAAAAATATCTTAAACTTGCTATGGAAGGAAGAATCATTCCGTTCACAACAGTTATAAAACACCTAGATGGCAGCAATTGGCGACGGTCATTAATATCAAAGGTGCGATACGTAAATTAAAATAACAGCTGTGTAATTTTATTTGATAAAGAAGATATCGCCCGTGGGTTTAGTAAAAGGCGATAGCGGCAAATTAAAACAACTCAAACTAAAAAAACAAAACTGCGGTTTCCGACCCACCTATCAAGCGTAGCATTATTATAGGCTGATGAAGAATAAGAATCTGGACTGAACTTAATTGATAGTTTTAAGTTTTTATATGTAGGTGAAGCAAGTTAGTTTGTGAAGCTACCACCCATTTTTGCAGCAGGGCGGCATAGTATAAATTTTACGTTCCGTTTTCACGTAATTAGAGCTGAATAACAGGCTACATTGAATTTTATTCCTTATATGTTCTCAGGGGTGACCATGCATATGCATATGTATACGTATTTGTTTACTTTTTTTCGTTTGATTTTCGATAACTATAACTCATACCTATTTATCACATTACGGTGGATTGTCAGCAAGTTTACCATTACGGAATAAGACATTTTTTTTCATCATCTGCTCGCAAAAATCGACAATTGAGCAATGGGCATGGGTCTTTTTCACTATATGCACAATTTTTCGTTATCGTCACGCTTGGCAGGCAGACTAACGATCGCAGTATTCAATGTCTCGATAACGATGTTAATAAATAGATTAGGGTAGAATATTTATCTTAATAAATTACTAGCTTTTGCCCGCGACATCGTCGGCGTAGAAGATGGTTTTAAAAGGATTTTTAATTAGTTTTTACGTTTATAATTTTAATATCTTTATCTTTAAATAGAAAATTACGTGTCACGTTGTTTGTCCGCGATGAACTCCTAAACTAGTGAACTGATTTCAATGGAATTTTGCATACTGTGTGCAGTTTGGTCCAACTTGAGATTAGGATAGCTTTTATCCTGATAAGTGACGCTCAATATTTTTTATAACGAATTTAAGGATTTTTATACGAAGGATTGTTGAAAAAAGCATAACCACGTTTGCCTGGCCAGCTAGTAAAATATACGAAATGTTTGCATACTTATAAAATATAACAATCTAATAAAACAATCATTATTATAGTGTAAGGATTTAAAGGTTAAATAAACATGAAAATAAAATAAAATTTGTTATATTTTATAAACACGAAGCCTTGATCTGGTGAAAGTGACAACAGTATTCCATGTGAGGCCGAACCTGCGCCTCGTAAAGCTACTGGCATGGAATACTGTACGTCTCTGCTGAGCTCAAGAGAGTTCTTGAATTCGAAGGGGTAATTTGATGGTGTTAGGTGTTAGGGGGATATTGATTGACGTGCAATTTCGTGGTCACTTGGAAGAGAAGGCCAAATTGGCCTCTAAAAAGCTTGACGTGCTCAGCAGAGACGGACAGAAGTTCATGCCAGCCCATCGCCTGCAAATTTACGAGGCGCAGGTTCGGCCTCACATGGAATAGTGTTCCAACTCCTTCCACTTAACCGCATCCAGTGCAGAATGGCTCGAATCGTCGACGACCAAGTCCTTTCCGTTCGGCTCGATTCATTGGCGCTGCGAAGAGATGTTGCATCCCTTTGCATTTTCTTTCGCATTTACCAAGGCACCTGCTCCGAAGAATTGTTCAGATTTATCCCAGCCGCCAAATTTCATGAACGCACATCGCGGAAGAGCTACAAATACCACCCACACCGTCTGGATGATTAGCGGTCCACCACTGTGCGATTTAGAAGATGTTTTCTTCCTCGCACAAATTTCTTGTGGAATCGAATACCACCAGCGATTTTTCCGTACCGATACGACATAAGGACCTTCAAGAAAAGAGCCTACTCCTTTTTAAAAGGCCAACAACGCATCTGCAATTCCTCTGGTTCCCCTGGTGTTGCAGTTGTTTATGGGTGGCGGTAGTCACTTACCATCAGGTGAGCCGCATGCTCGTTTGCCCCCTCTCCTATAAAAAATACAAGGACTGTAAATGGTTAATTTGAATAGCTCAAAATTTCGAGTACAACTAGAGTGACATGATATATTGTTATTAACCCGCGTTACTCGAGTCACAAAATTTTACTGGAGTCGCATCTTTATCTTACGGTCAATGCAGTGCCTGTCTAGAATTTATTGATTAACTCGATTTACTTATTCGAGCAATTCATTGATATATTATGTAATATCAATAAACGGATTAAGTATATTTGTCATAATGTTAGTGATATTATTTTATGAAGATTATCTATACGCAAACCAAAAATATATAACTACGTATTAAGTTGCCACGCGGCAGCTTTTGCTGTCACACGGATGGGCCGGCTCGAACCGGGGTGGTACCACGACCTCACAGAAAACCAGCGTGAAGTAGAGATTTACCTCTGCGTTTCGCTTGGTGAGTGCAGGTGGCCGGAGGCCCTTTTTACTGGAAATGAGGCATTCCATCTTAGTCCTCACGAGTGACAACGCATCTACATTTTGACTTGTAATTGAGGATAGATGTAGATGTCTATGGGCCGCAGCAACCACTTACCATCAGGAGGACTGTGTGTTCGTTTGTCACCCTTATCCTATAATAAAAAAAAAGTTTAGTAATAATACTTGTGTTGGATGAAAGAACAAAATATAAATATTATTTATAACAAACTGACACAGCTTCGTTAAGCCAAGCCGAGTTGCGTAACTCGAGTACTATTCAAGTTCGTGAACTTCAAGTCAAGTTAACTCAAATCGAGTTTCTTCAGAATTAGCACATCTTTACCACATTTTTTTTAATATTACATTTTATAACCTGAACACAAATATCAAAGCAAATATTTTTTTCAGATTTCTTAATTCCGTTTAGATATTCATATAATATTTATGCCATTTACAATAATATATTGATATTTTTTTTGTGTATAATATCATTGAGAGTCGTTAAAATTTCTATAGGGCCCAAAAACGTTTGACTCTTTTAAATTAACAAAATTCTCATGGTAAAACTTAACTCAGCCCATATACATGGTCTGAAATAGAGAAGTTTTTCTCCTTCTATTGCAGGAAATCTGCAAAAAGTGATCAGATGATTTTGTGCTTTATGTTTGCACAATGCTTAATTTACTTTCGATTCTGATCACACATCGTGCACATATTTTTTAAATTGTAAATTAATTTATAGTCAATATCTCACAAAAAATCTTTACAGATACAATCGCGAAGAAGTGCCTACAAACGAAAATTTAGTATTTTGAACCGATAATAACTGAATTTAAGCAAAAAGCAAAAACAAATATTAAAATCCCTACCTAGTAAATAAATTTGAATCAATTTACTGTTAACAGTGGTAGAGCCACGCGAGCTTTTGCTGTCGCACGGATGGGCCGGCTCGAACCGGGGTGGTACCACGACCTCACAGAATACCAGCGTGAAGTAGAGGTTTACTTCTGCGTTTCGCTTAGTGAGTGCAGGTGACCGGAGGCCCTTTTTACTGGAAATGAGGCATTCCATCTTAGTCCTCACGGGTGGCAACGCATCTGCATTTTGATTCGCAAACGAGGATAGATGTAGATGTCTATGGGCCGCAGCAACCACTTACCATCAGGTGGACTGTGTGCTATAAAAAAAAATCAGAAAATATTTTCAATATGAAAGACGTTGACAAATAAATGTCATCTTTTTCTTCTTTTCATTTATGGCTCCTAACTTAGATTATTGATAGGTCATCGCGCGTTCTGACTAGATACCGCGCTACCTGAAAATAAGAGTTACGTGAATGTGGCATCTCAATATTGTAGTGTGTATAAGAATATTCCAAGGATGCTAGTGTGCGTGAAAATTGTATATGCCAGCAGCTTAGCTATCACCCGATTAACGGGAAAATTTATTGTAGCATACAATAAATTTTCCCATGGAATATTTCAACTGTTCCTGTCATATTAAAATCTTTTTAATTGCAAGGTCCTTGGTTTTAAAAATCGAATACCATTTATTGATTTAAAAAAAGATTCTCGGTCTTGTCACAAGGTTTCATCAAACTTGCTTAGTCGTTGAGAAAATGGAATTGACTCGAGGAAATTCAAGAGCGATGATTTATTATGATTTTCGAAGTGGTTTAACACAAAAACAGTGTGTTGATTAGATGATTTCTGCATTTGGTGATGAAACCCCATCCAAAACCACAATTTATCGCTGATTTGATAAATTTCAACGTGGACGTGGCAAGCTCAGTGATGATCCCCGTCAAGGTCATCCAAAAACTGCAGTCACCCAAGAAAACGTTGGTGCTGTGCGTAAGCTGATTGAGGAAGATTGACATGTGACATACCGCGAAATTCAAGCAACTTTAGAAATCGGCATGAGTCAAATACAAATAATCTTGCATGAACAATTAGATGTAAAAAAGTTGTTTTCCCGATGGATACCGCATTCGCCCTGTGAGGAGCAAAAAGCGGCTCGCTTTACTTGGTGCGTCAGAACTCTCGAAAGATTCCACGCAGGATCCTCAAATGCTGTATAAAACATCGTATCAGGTAACAGATCCTGGATATACGCGTAGAAACCCGAAACAAAAAACCAGTCACGAGTTTGGGTGTTCGAAAATGAGTTAAAGCCAACAAAAATTGTTCGTTCACGGAGTGTTGCAAAAAAATGGTGGAGACAAACGTGTCTCCAAAACCGGCCATGTTACGACTATTCCTCTTGAGGAACACAGAACGGTTAATGCAGAATGGTATGCTAGCATTTGTTTGCCACAGGTCGTTTCTGAACTCCGTAAAGAGAACTGCAACCACCGCACCATCCTCCATCACGCCAATGCGAGTTCTCACACCGCACACAGAAAAAAAGAGTTTTTAGAGCAAGAAAACATAGAATTATTAGACCATCCGCCGTACAGCCCCGACCTAAGCTCTAGTAATTTCTATACTTTCCCTAAAATAAAGAATAAATTGCGTGGACAGAGATTTTCATCACCTGAAGAAGCTGTGAACGCCTATAAAACAGCCATTTTGGAGACCCCAACTTCCGAATGGAATGGTTGCTTCAATGATTGGTTCCATCATATGGAAAAATGTGTCAAATTTCGCGGAGAATACTTCGAAAAGCAATAAATACATTTTTAAATAGTAATGTTGTGTCCCTTCCTTGATTCCCGAAATTTTCAGTGCCGCCCTCGTATTCTTAATTATTTAGAACATGCGAAACAATATATTATAAACTTAAATAGTAAAACCTCCAGAAAGCTTTCTTTTAAAGAACACAAGCAACAAAAGAAAATAATGATTAAAAGTCTTAAACCAGTTTTAAGTACTCAAGCAAATACTTGGTTTTTAGGAATGTTAGTGTGTATTAAAAGTATCAAACAGATAATTAATCTTTTGGTCTGGCGTTATCATGATGAAAAACCACTCCTTTTTTGATGATTAATGCCAGCCGTTTTATTTCTATTTCTAGCTTGAGTCTCATTATTTGTTGGCAGTAGAGATCAGAATCGATGGTTTTACCAGGCGGTAAAAGCTTATGATAAACGAAACCTTTCAATCCCACCATACACACAGCATCCTCTTATTGCGTGTTAATCCAGGTTTCGCTACAGTGTGTAAACTAAACACATATCAAAACAGAAAAAATTATGGCCCTCATACAAGAAACGTGACTTATGGGTCCTTTAATATTTTACTTTATTTTATTTTTATTATGTGTTGTTATGGCAGCAATACAATTAGCCAATACACATTCTGTCTAAATTTCAAGTGTCTAAATATTACGGTTCATAAAATACACCCTTCTGACAGACAGACGGAATGATAGTGGAAACTTAGGTCCCGTTGACACTATTTGGATACGGAACCCTAATAAACGGAAATATTTTTTTAATACTTAAAATAACAATTAATAAAACAACATATAAATATTAGGTCATTTAAGCAATACTACAAAAATAATCATTAAATAATATAGAATTAGGTTATATTATAATATAATTGATAGAATCAGGCGTTACTTTGCGGAAATCCATCATAATGGAGTTGTTATAAATTGATTTGCTTAATTCCGCGTAAAAAAAGAAAATGATGTGTCACGACACACCACTCTCGAAAATAGACACGTGTTTCGCCTCTACACCGGGCATCCTCAGGTAAAGTAGAATCTTCGGAGGCTGGCCGCTAAGTGAGCGGCGAGCCGAAATTACTGCTATTTATACTACTTGCTGACGCAACCGCGCTTCAATTGCGTAGAAATCGATTACGTCATGCGATCAATCACCACATAATGTACGCAGATATTTGCTATGAAATTAACAACCGACTACTGCGATACGTCCGCCTACTCTCTCCACTCCACGGAACCAATCGCAAGCCACGGCACCATGAGGGTGACAAACAACCATGTTGCGAAGCTGTATATCATAGAGGAACAGGCTTAAACATAGTTAAGAGAGAGGAGTTGGAACCATTTGTTTGTTCATTCAGCAGTACAACGTTACCGCTATTATTTTTTAATATCTCTAACTGTTCCAGCACACAAAATCGTAGCACTTTATTAAAAGTATGTAAGACTTTAAAGGAGTGCTCATTGGCTAGGCTGTGTACAGTGTCCAAGAGATGTTTAGCAAAATGTGATTTATCGGGATTAAAATTCCTGTACGCGGCTAAATGCTCTTTATAACGTGTTTTGAAGTTGCGACTAGTCTGACCCACGTAAACGGCTTGGCATTCATCACAAACAAATTTATAAACACCAGTCTTTAGACAAATATCTAACTTATCCTTATTATTACAGATATATCTGTAATAATAAATATAAGTTAAAAATCTCAGCCACGGGGAACTTTATTTTTGTATATGCGGCAACACTGAATGGCGTCATTCATATTTTGTAACTTATTTCTGGCTCGTGTTATTTTACATACATGCCACATACGAGGCACAGGCGAAGCGAGAATTAATCTTTGCAACCGATTCAGCTTATCTTACAATGGTCCTTTAAAGTTAAGTTAAAATATGCTGAACAAATCAGTAGTTTACTATAATTAGTAGCACTACTTGAAAGTAGAGTAAATAAAATAAAATCCAAAACTCAATACAAACGATTCTTATAAATTTTCTGCGGCAGCCAGTAAATGCAAAAAAATATTTTTCGTCTACTGGCCTCACAACTGTAGACATAAATAAAATTAATAATTAAAAGAAACAAATTAACTACGAAAAATAATAGGAAAATAATAAATATTATATTAATATTTTTTTATTAATATGAAATTTTTACATAATACTTATTTTTATCTAGAAAATTAAAAACTATAATAATAATAAAAAAAACTAAAACTAGAAACTTAAATATCATATAGTCCTACTCCCCGCGGTATCGTGCCAAGAACGCTGGCTGCGTTTCCCTGCTGAGTGGCTATACTTAGCCTTTGAGCGAGGAAAGAACCAGCCCTCCTATCACCAGCAGCAACGACCAGCCGCGGATTAAGTTCCTTTAGGAACTTCACCGCACGTTGACCCCACGGACCGATAGTCTATACAACAAATGGCACAAATATGTATTCATCTCTCAGAGACTGATATTTGCGCCACTTACTCAGTTCAGCTACCTCTGATGCCGCCCCGGCTCTAAACGAGGTACCCCTAAGATGAAAGGCCGCCAGAGTGTCTACGCAAGTAGCAACCCACACTAAGGCTTTACCTATCTCCCAAGGGACCAATGTCATACCGTCGGGTCTCTTGGCATCATCTCTAAATATTCCACAAGGCTCTAAAACCGAGGGAACATTTATAGAGACAAGAGCCCTTCGGATGACATCGTTCAAAGAACTGTGTCGTGAAAACCTACCAGCGCTTTTCTTACATGAAAGTCCGTGGAGCCCAAACTTGTCGACGCTGCCACCACAGGGACACTGATGGGGTTGGCAAATCGCCGCTCCTAGTCGGATTCCCACGGCAATGCGTAAGCTTTCTCCATCAAGTAATGTGCCTAGATTACTTGATGGTAAAGCGTGTAACCAGTGACTAGATTCCTTAGTCGAAACAGCTATAAGGCGTCCCTTATCTTGGTCACTATGGAAATTATGAAACAAATCCTTTTGCACGCCCTGTACCAACGGAATATCCTACTGTTTTTGTTGGTAAATTTCCAGTGTAACATTTTCATCAGGACAGAGCGCTTGCCATTTCTGCCCTGCCTCCGTAGCAAAGCATAGGTCTACTTTATTATTTAAAATTATATTACATAAGTCAATGACACTATGTACGGAAGCAAGGAAAGCAGGCAATGCAACGCTAGAAAGATTTCTCACACCAATTCCACCAAATTTTATAGGTAAAGTAGCTTGAGTCCAGGTTGTTGTATTTAAAGTTAAATTTAGAATTTTTTCTATAGCTATTTTAAGACTATTATCAATATCTTGTAAAATATCCGAACATTTCCAGACTGGACTCGAGCGGAGTAAGTATGTAAATCTAGGTACAAAAAGACAATATTTTAAAATAGTAAGAGCTATATGGGGGTTTGATTTATATAATTTATCAACGTGGTTTAAAAACTGATTAAATTTTGTTTTTAAAACAGGTTTAATACTATCGAAAAACAACGGGGCACCTAGCAGGTATAGTGATTCCGTACTGACAGTTTTTATTCCTGGACAAATATGATTAAAATTTTGAATTTAAGTGTCTCTATGAGAAGTAGATAAATTATTTGAAAAAAATATTTCTCATTTATTGCTATTTGGTTCAAGAAAATATTTTTAAAATTTTGAAAAATATTAGTTAGATCACTGAGGACGTCATCTGCTCTACCTCCCAGTGTACGGTACACTGGGAGGTAGAGCAGTACACACAGGATGCATTTTTTAAGTCGCCATCCATTACTTTCGACGCAACTACTTTTTTTAAATCAAATTTTGGACGTGGTGGAGATAAAAGAGTAATAATTGGGTAATCTACATTTTGAAAAGATGTCTCTTTTAATTGAGACGTAATTGATTTATTTATTGTTTTATCAAAGTGAAAATGGGAATACGCGAAAGTAAATAATTTTAGCCAACAATTTTCACTATTAGTGAAACTGTTTATTACAACTATTTATTAAAATTGTGTTTAAAATACGATATTATGTCCAACTTGGCCTTATCGGAGTAACTGTTTGGCTGTAGCACTGTGTCTGTCTGTTTCATATATTGTATTATATACACACAAATAGCGAAATTCTTTTCGAATTCCACTCGGAATAATTATTTTAATGGCTAACAAATAATTATAGAAAAATTCAAATTTTAATTTTTATTG